>KN495840.1:0-13252 GCA_000787155.1 Scartelaos histophorus
GCGATTTCAATGGATTTCAACGTAGCTAAATGCAAATATGACCATAATAACCATGACCATAATTAACTTTTTCTAGAGATCTGACGTGGATTTAAGTATCGGACGATGCCCAATATCAACCAAACCAGCGGAGAGACTGAAAATAGCAAATTTCCTTAACTATAGAACAGCTAAACTCGAAATACAAACACTATGACATTTTTTAATCGTAAATTGTCTTATTAAGTCAATTTAAATGCCCAACCAGGATATCATCTAAACCGATATTTTCATGCCGATATCCAATCCACCGGTATCGGATCGGTGCAACTTTTCCCAGACAAATAAAATGTAAAACACCAAACGCTCGCATTCTATGGCGGAAAAAAGGTCTTGCTGAGGAACAAAACAGCAGGATGAAGTGACAATAAAGAGATTTGAACTGCCAACCTTTTGATTATATAAAAAATTATGTGATAAAATTGGTAAAAATGTAATTAGTGGCCAGAATTTTGTCCTTTTTAATTTCTGGTTTTGTGCATCTATACGTCTCATTAAAAGTCAGTGGTTTAACCTGATTTAGTCTCGATTTAGTCCCATTTAGTCTTAATCTGGATTAGTCTGTTTAGTTTAGATTTAGTCTGATTAGTCCTGTATAGATCCTACTTTAGTCTCTGCCTTTGCTCAGTCCTTGTTTAGTTCTGATTTCTATTGTTCTGATCTATATTGTCTCTAATTTTTCCTCATTAAAGCTGTATTCAAGTAATGATTCATTCTAAATATTGAGCTTTCTAGACCCCACATGGATAAAACGGGACTAATAGCATCCACAGACCACCCATTATCTCCCCGTGCATTGATTTTGAAGCTAAAAATCACAAACACATTCCTTAAGTCGCTGGTATTTGGTGGCAATCCCGGATTTTACTAAAGATTCCACAGATTCCATGGAATTTGCCACTTTAATCCCATCAGGATTAGGAGCCCACTTCCCGGTTCACTACGATTCAATTTCATTCAAATACACATGTCATAATACCGTTTTATTATTTAGCTCGTTTATTTTATCTCAGTATTGGTCTGTTGTTTTATCAGCGGCACCGTTGGCTCGTCAATCGTTTTAATCTCATCAGAGGGAATCGGTCAAAGGGAATGAAATGGGACAGATAGAGAATGAGCTAATCACTGAAACACAGACACACAAAGACAAGAACATTACTATAAACTTCAATATTCAGAGTAAATGAAGTAACCGAGGGCTTGTTGAAGTGTTACAAAAGTACTGAGTGAAACTTCGGGTTCATTCAAATCTGGGACACTGAATAAACCTGGAAATAAAATAAACTAGACAGGACTAAGCTAGGACTAGAACAGAACTAAACCAGAACGGGATTAAACTTGGACCAGACTAGAGCTAAACCAGGACTAAAACAGGACTAAACCAGAGCTAGAGCATGACTAAACCAGGACTAAATCAGGATTAGAATAGAACTAAACCACGACTAAACCACAACTACAACAGGACTAAATGAAAACTAAGCCAAGACTAAACCAGCACTAAACCAGGACTAGAACAGGACTAAACCAGGACCAGAACAGGACTAAACCAGGACTAGAATAGATCAATACCAGTACTAGAACAGGACTAAACCTAGACAAGAAGAGAGCTAAACCAGGACTAGAACAGGTCTAGACCAGGACTAAACCAGAACTAGAACATGACTTAATGAGGACTAGAATAGAACTAAACCATGACTAAACCAGGACTGGAACAGAACTAAACCAGGGCCAGAACAGAACTAAACCAGGACTGGAACAGAACTAAACCAGGACTAGAACAGAACTAAACCAGGATTGGAACAGAACTAAACCAGGAATAAACCAAGATTCCAACAGGACTAAAGAATAGGTCTATACCTGGATTAAAAACAGGACTAAAACCAGGACTAGAATAGGTCTATATCAGGATTAGAACACGACTAAACTGGGACTAGAACAGGACTAAACCAAGTTTATGTCGTAATTAAACTGGGGGCAAACAAGTTCAGGTTGTGGTAGCTGTACTAATGTTGCTGCTGGAGGGTAGCGCAGTCAAAAAATGTAGTAAATAACTAAGAGCACATTTACAGTAACAGAACAAGAGTTTAAAAAGGTGAATAAAGTGGAATAGTTTGGACAGCTAATGAGAAACAAAAAGGATAGGAATTTTCAAAGAACAGGTTAATAACAGCCATAACTAAAAAGTACCATAAGTAGTAGTAGTAGTGGTAATAGTAGTAATAGTTTGGTACTGGAGTAGAGGTGGCAGTATAGCAAATATAGCCCAATAGAATGTTAAGTTATCTGAAATGCAAATAGTACTTTTACTTCAAATAATACTTGCGTTTTCTCCACTTTTGCGTATTTCTAATCCATCGGTAACATAAATGTCCCTTTGTGTCCTCCTCACTAATCAGTCCCTTGCAGCTCCCATTTAGCGCTTGTTAGCTCCTTCTCCTCACCGCTTCCTCCAACAACCCCAGAAAAACTCTCAAACTTCAAATTCCGCCTGAAATTTCAACAAAAATAAAACGTTCTTACCAGCTGAATCTGTTCGCCTTCGAGAACCTCCACAAGCGCGTACGTTTTATTCATATCCTTCATCCTTCTGAGATTCCTTGGCGTGCCTCCTAGCTCCTATCTCCTCTCTCCTAACATGCAGCCTACCCCTGTCCAAGCAGACTAGCTCCAAACTCACTCAGGCTCTGCTCTTTCTTCTCGACGCCACTAAATCAAATTGAACTTTAGCCCTGTTTTTGCCTCCTCTCTCCTCCCTCCCTCTGCTCTCTCTCTCCGCCTTGCCCTCTTAGTTTTCAAATATCTTGTAAACAGGTTGAACGCTAACTTCTTTCAGTTTAATTTGTAATTTTTTAATGAGAACCTAGGCGAAAAAGCTGTGATTACGTTGTTTTTGTTGTGCGTGTTGGAATTTAGAGCTGGTGGATTTGGTAGCCTCCTTCCTAAATCAATTATATACTTAGAAGAAAAGGGTCTTAGAGCTGAAAGTGAAGTAAAAGCTGCACTGTGAATGTAAAAAAAACTAATGCAAGTTTGTTTAGGGGTTTGTTAAGTTAAGCTATCCTATTTTATCCTCATAAATAAGTATTTTTTTAAACAGAGATAAGTTTTCCTGAATATGTCAGTAAGATGGCTGGGGCTGTTTGTGGTTTCTTCTGTAAAAATCTTTCTGATTGGATCAAGGCAGTGCCAATAACACCTACAGATTCAGCAAGGTCTGGAGATAACAATGAGACCAAACTTTTGCCAGAAAAAAAAGGCTGTAAAAGGCTGCAATAAATATATATGGACTATATTGTAAAAGTGAAAGATTATATTGTATTAGTATTACTTTGTGACAATATCAGGTCACAGGGAGCTGTCTGCATACAAATACTGCAGTAATTTGATCAATTTCATAAAGAGTCTGAAAACAACATTATCTATGTACGGGATAAGAGTGTGATGGTTGTGCGTTGGCAGAAAATACACATTTTCTATAAAACTGTTCTGTACACAATGTATGTATGTGAATACTGTATGTATGTGAATACTGTATGTATGTGAATACTACACAGCCAAAACTGGAGGGTTAAAATTTCAGGGTAAAACATTGCAGAGTTGTTTTTAACACAAAAAGTGTTATTTTAACCATTTTAATGAGAAATGGGGGTTTGAGTTATTGAGTTATTTGCCAGAGTTGATACGGTTGAAGTTAATTCAACCACAATTTGGCACCTCCCCCCCACCACCTCAAGGTCCGTTTGAACCATTTTTGTACATAATTTCATCTTAAATTAACTAAACTAGTGTAAAAAACACCTCTGTGTGTTGTTTAGCTAACACAATTTGGCACCTCCCCCCCACCACCTCAAGGTCCGTTTGAACCATTTTTGTACATAATTTCATCTTAAATTAACTAAACTAGTGTAAAAAACACCTCTGTGTGTTGTTTAGCTAAATGAGGATAACCCTACAAAGTGTTTACTGTCAAAACTTTAATATAACTCTTGATTTCAGGGTTAAACAGAAACATTGGTCCGGTGTTACTTAATTAACGATTCCAAAAATGTTAAATTAACTTTTAAACAGATTAGACTCATATAAACCTTAAAAAAATGTTAAAACTGATTCTGTGAGACTAATTTTAACACTTTTTGTGTTTTTGTGTATTTTTATACTTTTTGTTGTGTAGCACAGAGTCAAATGTGTGTAGGTTATAGGAACAAATGTCAAGAGGAAACTATAACCACTGACCAAGGGTTTATCATGATTCATCAGTAATCATTCATCAGGGTATAAGCTCTACCCAGGCTCACTCACTGCTCACTTCTGCAGTTGGATTCCTACTAGACTAAAAGTAACTACAAAATACTTTCATTGGCAGTACTGCAGTGTGGTAAAGGGAAAGACAAACGTGATACTTATTTTAACGCAGTAATGAGTGATGCAAGTAACAGACAGACATAACTAAATGCATGTAGTAGTAGTAGTAGTACTCACTGTGTTGGGCATGATGGGGTCTATGTAGGAGTGGATATCGTCGAAGTGCCCGGACTGCATACTGATGATGTCATCAATGACGTCGCTGACATTGTCCAACTGACCAAAAGAACAACAAAACATCTTGACTTAGTTCATACTTATTGATGCTAATACCCGAATACCTGGAGTTGTGTCTGGAGTATTCCTCTATTAATATTGTGTCTACATGTCAAAATCTCAAAATGCACAACTCCAGATGTGTTTGTGAAGAAAAACATTATAACATAGATCAGAAAAAAGCATAATATATGATAAATATCTCATAATTGACCAAATACATTCAACTTAAACCAATGGAAGAGCTACACTTGGCAAAATGTTTTTCCTGTTTTGAAGGCTAACATGACCCCACATTGTTAAAAAGTTGTGCTGGTTTAAGTGCGAATCAGGTCAAAGTCTGCAGTTCAAAGTTGTCTTGTCACTTGTTAAACCGTAATTACCGCTGCAGAGGCGTAATGGGCCATTTAAAAGTCTATGAAAACCAGTGCTTTATTGTTCTCTCAAGTCCACACACAAACTCTGAATAAACGTGACATGATGGGCTGCTAAAAGGCCATCAAATCATTACAAAGCTTTTATAAAATGTAAGAATATGGGCACTTTACAGATAAGAGTTGATCTTCGTGATTTTATATAGCATTGTAATCCAGTCATATTTGTTCAATTTCCTCCTTGTAAATCCTGAATAACACCATGGCCTTGGTGCACAACACTAAACCAGCCACACCTGTGACCTAGAATTTACTTTTATTTTGTGAAGATTCAAATTGTCACTTTTTACATTAAAGGTGCATTGTGTAACTTTTCTGGAGAAGGGTCCACCTCCTGCTTGTATCATAGTATAACACTAATATGTTTGGAAGTTTTTGCAAAAACAATGTATGGAGTGAAAAGTTACTGGGAAACACAACAGATCAATGTTGTGACTCGTGAGTTTAATTGGCTATTTTTACATAAAAATCTCCAAAAAATCCCAAAAATTCAGCTGATTCAATCACTTCTGTTTTCTGACATTGTCCCATACAAATCCTTATAACTTAAATACAAATTTTGGTCGATTAAGGCTACGTTTACACTGAAACTAATCACTGAATCAGAAACGATTTGCCTCCAGACACGTAATTTCTGTGTCCCTACACCCACAGGGTGTCACAATGTCACAATGAAACGAGGAACTGAAGCACCGAGTCTGAAGTTACAGCAGCCGATTCCAAGCTGAGGAAGATTGCAAGTGTGAAGACAGTCTTCTTCTTCTATCGACGATGAGATTCATGATGAGCAAGTAGTTCTAGCTACACTGTTTTCCCTTTGTCTGACTGATGTCATGAACCCAGCAGATCAGGAAGGCACAAGTCACAGTGACATGGCCCAATAAGGAGGCAACTAGAGCTCCTCCTCAGCGTATCAACATTTTTGGGTGTCCACACACTGCCCGATCAGATCTGTACTCAAGATGAATTCGTGGGAGCAGGTGGCACCAGATCGTTCCATCTATGGAGCCATTTTCCATCAACTCAAGTACGTAGTAGTGTGGATGGGGCCTAACACTCCCTGCAGCCGTTTTCCATCAAATAAGTGTGGACAAACACTTCATCCACCACAAAAACGACTCAAGTATGTAGTAGTGTGGATGGGGCCTAACACTCCACTGACCCACTAAACAATGACAGGACTACAGTCTTACAGAGCCTAAACCTGCAGACAGAAGTCCAATAAACACTTTTCTCATTCTCCATGTATGAGGCCAAGCTCAGAATCTCCAGGCTGCACTAGCCCTGAGTAATGCTTGACTGCAGATGCTGGGATTTAGGCAGGTGGATTTCGAGGCTTATTAATCTTACCCAAACTATTACATTTTGACAAAACACCTCCTGTGTGTTGCTTGTGCCCTCCGTGCCTTACCTCTTTGTCGTGTCCGGAGCCGATGTTGAGCATGGCCATTGGACTGTTGGGGGCGCTGTTCCCCGATAGGAGCTGCTCTGAGTGCATGTGGGACGAGTGCAGAGGAGGAGGGTGAGGGGCTAAACCCGCGGGGGGACCCAGGGAAGGAGGGGGAGGAGGGGGAGAGGGAGGCACCGGCCCGACCACTGTCTGGATGGTCTACAGGACAAGACAAAGAGTGGAAACAAATAAACAGAACTAAATCAGGACTACCAGAGCTAAACAGTGCAAAAATAAATATAACCAAGGATTTTACATACTCAAAACTATGTACAAGAACAAAATAAGGACTAGAATAGGACTAAACCAAGTCTACATCAGGACTAAACATTTGAGGGCCTGGAGGTGAAGGTTACCTGTTTGGTGGCGTAGGTGGTGGACAGGTACTCCTTCACCTGTTGCCTCACAGACTGTCGGATGTGGTAGTCTGTGGGGTTCTCCAGGTGAGTTTGCACCTACGATACAACAGCCGCATGTGTTCAAGTAGAAATGCATTTAAAACAGGAGTACAAATATGTTACAATACTAGGAAGAAAATTAAAAATACACACATTTTTGTCATTGCAATATTGGAATTGGCTTTGTAAGAAAAAAAGTCCAGAATTGCAGAACTACAGAAATATTTTGAGCCCCAATCAGACAACTCAGAATTAGTCAACAATTCTGAGCACATTTTTATAACATATTATATCCTCTTCAAGTTAATTCTATGAGTTTAGAGTAGAGATAGTTTTTTGATTGGCAAATATGTATAGGGTTTACATTTGCACTTTGCCCTTAAATCTCCAACACAGGCCGATATTTTGTTTGGATCAACCTGCTGCATAATTTGAACACTTAAACTCAAAGAGATAAACATGACTACACAACTTTCTCCTGGGTTTGTCATACATTTAAATGATATAAAAAAAAAAATCAGCGCCACATATCAGCACAAAAATATCAGCGGAGCGTATTGGCCTTTGGATTCTAAACAGCTGTATGGGAATCAGCCATGAAAACCTCATATCGGTGGATCTGCAGTTTATAGTACTGACTATACAGTGTGTTGTACGGTGTCTGTATGTCAATCTGCACTTTAAATTGACACTATAATGGGCCCATAGTTACTGAACTCTCCCGTATCATAACACACACACACACAGAGGCAGCAGCACTGAGCACATGGCAGTGTCTATGAGTAAATCCTGTGCTCGGAGCAGCAGCTGTGCAGGCCGGGCTCCTGTGGTGAGACTGTGTCCTCGCTGAAGGACTAAGGAGCAGGTCAAAATACAACAGCACTTTACACTATTACACTATTACACGCATGAGGGCTTTGGTAGAGCAAAACAACTGGGGACTAAGAGGCTTCATCGGTTATGCATTCTTCGGACTTGAACTGGCTTTTAAACGGGCTTCTGGTCACTTGGCTTTAGTATTTAATGTTTTCTAACTTGAAATTGCGTCGACATTTGGAAAACGCACATTAAAAACTACACCCTGGCGTGATTTTTAAGTATGCACTCACAGTTTCCCCTTTTTGAATGATTGCTCACACTCCCCTTAACTTCTTTCTTTCCTACATAATTCCACATATAATACTTCATTTGATGTGTTCTGCATGTATCAGTTGTAGAAAGTATTATGTTTGACTGGTCCTGTAGCTCCCAATTCTACTGGGGAGGGCCATTCTTTGTTTGCACAAGTTTGTTAAAGAAGCCAGCAGGGCATAACTATCTCTAAACACATAGACTGCATATAATAAATACACAGACGACGTGCTAAATTGGTTGAGGACCATACCGACCCTGTAGTGAACTTGTCCTCATAGATCAGCGTCTCTGTTGCCAAAGACTGACAACATAAATAAACTAACATGATTTGACTGCGATCCATACAATGCATAGTCGTCTGTGTGAGCGGAGTATCGGAGCATCAGAGTCCTGTCAGTGCGGATCAAGCCGACACAAAGCAAACACTCAGGAATGACAAGTATTGAACCAGTGATGGACAGAAGCACCTTATCTGTTACTACAAAGGAAACTCCCTGGAGGCTATGTTAACACATGCACACAAGAAAGACACTAGTGTTGGTCTGCAGTCACTTTTATCTATCAGTCTATGCAAAACTACAATACTGAATAAACTGCCTAATAAAAAAGCTGATTAAAATTAAACTAAATTCAAATCTACAGACACTTGTATTTGGCAAAGCCTGATCTCTTTAGATCTTAGAAATTATGCAGGGCCGGATGTGGTTAGTACTTGGATGAGAGACCGCTGGGAATTCCAGGTGCCTCAGTGTGGCGCCAATGGCAAAAGTGTTGTTGTGTCCTTAGGCAATACACTTCATCCACATTGCCTGGTGTGTGCATGAGTGTTTGTGTCTTTAAAGGTGCTGTATAGATCCAATGCATTATTATTATTATTAGAGCTTTGCACTGCTTTTGTGTTTAATTTAAAGTGCATTCATGTGTACAGTACTGCACCTCAACACAACATGCACATGTCTCATCACATTTCTGCTGGATTAACTAACTGAATTTCCAATGAATCATTATCAGGATCATTTTTGTCTGCTGTTACTGTTGATGAAGTAATCAAAGTCTTCAAACAACAGAATATCTTTGCATGCAGGTTGTGAACTTGCAGTCCTTCACCTCAAATTTGAAAATAATTTAATATAAATGCTAAACATATAAATTCAGGACTTGGAGAACCTGTGTGTGCACAGACAAAACTCAGTGGTTTACTAGTTCAAATGAAAAATACACTTTAACTAAAATAAATAAACATAGTTAACATCATTGGATTAGTTTACTAAAAATCTTCCCTACTCTTATCTACTTGTTGTCATTTTGGTGGTTTATAATTGTACTTCCTGGTTGGACATGGGCATCAGATACGACACACGCAGAGGTATGTTACGTAGCAAATATAACAACAACAAGGGCAAAACTTACTCTATATTACACAATAGCAATGATTTGGCAAATACAAATAACTTCCTCTATTTTACAACCTTTTGTTTTCTACTTTTTCACAAACTGGTGTAAAGCTATTCATATTTTCCACAGGTACAATCCCGCAAAACGAGCTCTGAACTGGAAAAAAATACAAATTTGTCAAATGCACTTTAACTGAGTAAGAGCTTGACCAGTTCTCACGAAATGACTCTGAGCATGTAAACAAACAAAGTGATGCAACTATTGAGCGGTGACAAGACAGGACCTCCTCAGATAAAAGTGTCCAGATGTTCCGATATCAGGAGCCTGTACACACTGTTGCATAAAGCCGCGGTGAGACAGACTTTGGCATGACTGGAATTAGCTCCTCCCTTATCTGCTTTGTCTGTGATATCACTCAAACAACTCAAACATGTCAATCCAAAAAGTCTTATCTAGTGCACCGCTTGCCCTCTCGTCTTCTTACACGTGTATGCAAAACAAGAGTACAGCTTCTTCAACCTGCGCTCAGAAGGGAGAAACGGACGGGACAGTGGTCACATGGTATTTGCTTGACCGTGCCATCTGAAAAAGTTCTAAATAAGCTCCTGGCAATGCACACAACCCAACTCTATCCTCAAGTCACCCCGCTGGCCTGGCCTCAGAGTCAGGGTCAGTGATGGGAAAGGAACTCAGTGCATGTTGTGATACTTTGACCAATCAGTATTCGTTTGAAGGCCCCGAGAGCCACCCCAGACTGCTAAATGTGTATGACTCAATTAAGAGAGCTAAACATATCGGTCTGGAGTGCGCCAGGGTATGTTTTGGGTTAATGGGGGAAACCGGACTGCCGCGAGGAAACCCACCTAAGACTCAGGGACAAACAAACACAGAAAGACCTGGATGACACAGGAATCTAACCCAGGACCTTCTCATACTGGAGTAGTAATAGTAGTAGTAGTTACCTTGAGTACTTCAGCGGGCACTTGCATGCTCTGGTAGTGTTGGGGGGCACTGATGGCGGGGGTGGGTGGAGGAGCAGAAGTGCGGTTCATAAAGTGCAGAGCTGCGTTCTGTTGCTGACGCTCGCGCTGCTCCTCCTGCTGCAGCTGGTCCCGCATCAGCTGCACACAAACAAAACATGTATTATCTTACTATTAATACTTCTACTATTATATTACTATTAATACTACTACAGATACAACAAGACTCAAATCCCAGGCAGAGAAATGAAGGGCACACTCAAAACAGTTCAAAAGGTCTAGTGTGAACTAGACCTTTTGAACTGTACCGTGCTCAAGCACCAATGGGTGATGTTCTATAACCCTCAGTCACACCTGCACGACCTGGTGATATCACGAGCTGAAATTCTAACCAGAAAATAAATCCAGTGGCACAAATGTATAAAATAGTGAGGCAGATGGGAGGCCTGCTGCGAGACACTCTTCTGTGAGATTATGGATTTAAGAGTCAACAGGAGATGTGAGGAGGTCAAACTTCTGTATCTGTCACAGTTTTAGGTAAGTGCAGGTTCACTGTGTGTTTTGAAGCAAAGTTTATTCAACATAAGTGCACTTGACAGAGCTAACAGGGATCTTAAACATGAGTTGTGTGTGCATGTACATAAGAGACCATGTTGTGTTTTTGCACATCTCCTCCTCTGTGCCAAAGTCCCACCCGAGCTGTTCCTGGGGACGGTCCATTTGCACTCATACTGGACAAATGTACCATGCTTTAAGGCCTTTCCATGTTTGAACACAGTTTGACAGGGTCAGTGTGAGCGCACACCAAGACGTTAAGTGGCTATTGTTCCTGCCTTGTACATGAAAACACCAGTAACTGAATAAATACTAAATGAATGAGTGTCACTGTACTGTGGAACATTCTAGGCAAAGTAATAATACATCTATGGAGACACAATTTCAGAACGTATCTGTACAGACATAAACTAAGAAAACTAATTAATTCAATAATAGTTTGTATTAGTAGGTATACTACATGTGTCCATTTTGAAGTGATGGTGATTCATGTGGCAGCCCTGGACAGAGGGGGCAGAGCCTGGAGCTCAGGGTCCACTGGAGGTGGAGGTCTGGGGGTCTCACCTGCATGCGCAGCCCAATGCGAGAGGCCATGGCTGGGGCCCGGGGCGGCAGGGGAGGGCGAGCAGAGGTCAGAGCACCACCGTCCAGCCCGAGAGATGCACGAAGCTGCAGAGAGGAACAGAGGAGAATTAGCAAAAAGGTGAAGACACATTTTCCTTCAGTAGAGTTTTTTTTTTGTTTGTTTTTTAAATGGGACTGTACATGTGTGTCTGTTGTCCTCGTGTCCCTGCATTGATCATTATTGTTATATATTTTTTATAATCCAATTCTTAAAAATAGTTCTGTAAATTTTAAATAAGACCTTCCGAATCTGATTTCCTTTACAATGCACAACTGAAACACAACTCTGGATATGTTTATAATGAAGAAATAAAATGTAATGTAATGACAGGTTCAATTCGGTACATTTTACTCAGGGGCGACATGACTTTTTTTCCCCCAAAATTTCCATCCCAGTGCATAAGGTGACAAACAGACAGTCCCTGTCACATGTCACTGCCAATACCTGATGTCCTTTATAGAAATGACTCCATATTTTGCATATAACCCCTGTGTACCCAGTGGACTTGGGTCATGTGTCTGTCATGTGTTGTTTTGTTGGGGAACACCCTTCACCCGTTTACACTGATGTGGGGAGTCCCTCTCAGCACTTCCTCTTTTGGCATGACCATGCACTATCATCCACCACACACACTTAAATAACAAAATTAGTCATCTTCAGAAGTTTACAATTCTGTTCTTTGTATTTTATGAAATGAAAATACAACAAGAGGAAATGGAAGAACAATACTGTAGTTGTTTAACTGCTTAAGCCTCGCAAGAAGTAGTGGGTTCAATTTCCCATGAGAAACCCTAAACTAACCACAACAAGTTCAAAGTACAATTTAAGATTTCAAAAATACTTGGCAACAATACTGACAGCTATTTAAAAGGGCCCATATTACACTATTTCAAATTTGTTATCATGTTGTTTCGTCACCAAAAACGAACCCAGACTTGCGTTTTGCTTCAGTCACACGTGTTTAACACATCAAATCCTGCATATTTAGGCTGAGTTCTTCTCTGACAGAAAACGCTCTGTTCCACCTCGTGATGTCATGTGACGGCCAAACAGTTACTTGGATCATCCCTGAAATTGCCAATCTCTCTGAACAAAAGATAAAAGAAGTTAAAAAATGTAAAAACTACCACTACATGACATCGCAAGGTGGAACAGAGAGTTTGGAGAGATTTGGACAGAGTAAAGGAACACAAATCCATTTATGTTTTTGATGAACATTATAACATGACTTAAACCTAATTACTACTGTCAAATGAAACTTTAATGATACATTTAGATCACAGAATGGCTGAAAATAATAGTAGTTCTTTCATTCTCACCATCAGAAACACAAATTAGTATCTAGTTTTGGTACAGTAAATGTTCTGAGTCTGCCCCAAATCTACTCTGTTCATCATTAAACAAATATATCTCCCTCGTGAGCCTTTTCCAGCCAATCAAATCGTGCCGTCGCCCTCCTTTATAAACACTGGTCTTTTAGATGGGGTGAGAGAGGGAATAGAGAGAGATGAGGAAAAAGAGAGAGAGAATCCGAGGCAGAGGAGAAACGCTCTTTGTGTGGGGGGTACAATAAGACGTGATGCCCCATTGGAGACGCACTGGGAGCTGTTGTGCCGGGACACAGTTCAGTTCCACAGGGGAGGGAGGACGACGGAGGGAAAGAC
>KN495841.1:0-12460 GCA_000787155.1 Scartelaos histophorus
GTTCGTATTAACCTGCTCTACATAATCTTGGTTTTTATTTCGCCATTTTGATATTGAGCATAAAAATATAAGGAGTTAACTCGATAATTCTCTCTGTCAGCCTATTTTCCACTTTTCAATTGGCCATATTATCACTGTTTGAGCATAGGCGCTAATATTATTTGTCTTCTCCATTAGCTCTAAATGACAACTCTATGGAAATAAGATGTCATTGAATCATATTAGCCTCAATGGGAGCTGTGTGATCTGCTGTATAATAGGTTGCCATGGATCTCATTACCTAAGAGATTTTGACTCATTATGTTGGAACAGCGTGGCCCACCTATAACACCTGACTGAGCCTGTGTTTATTTTCCATTAGCTCGTAGCCCTGAGCTGCTACACCACTGTCTTTAATCTATAGCTAACCTCAAAAGCAGCATTCTGAACATTCCCCAGTCTAGTTGCGGCATGTAGTTTCTTTAGAGGGTATTACTACTGAACAGGCCTCAAAGTTAAGTCCGTTTAATGAAAATATTTTGCAATAAAAAACAGATTTGACCTTACTATACATACTATACTTTTACTGCAACTGCGACTACTGCCAGTGCAACTATCAGTGTTAATACTACTGTTCTACTGTTCTACTTTGCATGCTAACCGCAAACATCCTAATTCTCAGACAATACAACACTTAATAATTACATGCAGATAATACACATCTCGCTTATCTTGACTTAAAGAACTATTTTTACAATGTAACTACTAGGTAAAGAACTTTTTTTTTTTTAATGGAGAAAAAACAGGTACAGGCCCTTTTAAAAAATGAGAGTTTGCAAGTTAGCAGCTACATTTTGTTTAGTCAAGATTGGCAATTCCAAGCTTCAACGGTCCAAAATGGTTCTAGTGAATATGTATTGAGTTTAAAAACACAGTGGAGCACTTTCTGTATTACCACATGACATCACAAGGTGGAACAGAGTGTTTTCTGTTTGAGACAAGAACTCAGCTTTAATATGCAACCAGGGTTAATATGTTTAAACATCAAGAAATGGAGTAACATGAGCCCTTTAACCAATGCGAGATGAGGTTGCAATGTCTTTAGAGAGGCCCACTCCATGATTGCAGTTACCGAAACGTCAGTCTAATCATCTCATGCAAAGTTCCCCACTGTTCCAACCACTTCTCCTTTTCCATCTAAAAATAAAGTGCCCGTGTCTACCTCTCCGTGCCCTCCCTCCGGTGCTCCCCCGATCGTCTGCAGCGGAGCGTTTCATCACCACCTCATCACTTGATTAAAAGGCAAAACACTCCTCCTCCTCTTCCCCGGCACGCGGCGCATTCAAGTGTCTGCTCCGTGATCACAGGTGGAGCTTTGTCACCGGGGGATCTCCTGAGACTGAAGGAGCACACTCACCTCACAGGCTGCTTTGGGGATAGAAGGATGAAAAGAGGGTATAAAGCTGATTTGACAGGTTTAACCAAAATAGCAATCATCTAATGGAGTTAAAGAGGGAGACCTGCCTAAACATCTAAACTCTGCACACAATCACATTTTAAATAGAGCTGCTAAACTGGGCAGAACTAAAGAAAAGTGTGCAAATGAGGAAGGTATAAGGAACAGTGTGATTGGTCAGGTATCCACACTTCATAATCAGGGCAGTCTTTTGTGATGTCACGTAGTACTTGAAACTACAGTTGCCACAAATTATTCTAGTAAAACACTATTAAAACACCATTTGTACAGTTAAGTAGTGGAAAAACTGCATTTAGTGTAACTTCCATTTTAAACTAGTGGTTGTTCTTAAATGTAAAGTCATATATTATTAAAAAAATTACTCTTGTGAGCTTTAAGTCATGTTATAAATAATGATTTTACCGTCTTAAAAACAGACCTGGAGTTGTTTTTTTCGTCTTGTTTTTTGTTTTTTTCGCGTTGATGTTTGAAAAAGCCTATTGTTAGTCCCTTTACAATACTTCTTCAAATGAGATATGAGTTTTGACTGGTTTTAGTATAGATTAGATCTGATTTTCAATACTTTTGACAATCCTGCTTCTTTCAGTGTAAAAAAACAAAAACCTAAGCATATGTTATTTTAAAGCAACTTATAAAGCAATTACGTTGATGGAACACACAAAAAATCTGTTTTGGAACGCGACAATTAGCTGGCCATTGGTGCGAAAATGCCCACATCGTACAATCACGTCCAACACCAGCACCCCGGGCTAACGCTGTGAGCTGCCAAATTACAGGTAGTTTATGCGCACCACATTTTCCACCCTGCCTCTGAGCCTGTAGTCATTATTGGAGTTTTTCCTGCAAGAAAAACAACCAACTCCAAACTGCTGCTTTGTTCGACACGCTTTACACAACCCAATGTTCTGCCAGGACCCAAACCCAGGGGTCTGTTAGCGCTGCCGATGTAGAGCAGCTTTTGTCTTGATCAAATTTTCCGCGCGTGAGTTGGCTTCGAGGTACAGACAGGTGCACAGTACAGATCATTAATGTATTATAGGCACATTACAGCGGGCTCCATGTTCCTACAGCACTCCAATCAATTCATCCCATCTGAGCTGCCAAGAAGAAGCTTACACAGGCATTCTCAGTCCTCTGTCTGACTGGCACCTTCAGCCCATAACGCCAAGAATGCATTTTATACATGAGTAGACAACGGGAAAGTCTCAAGTCCAGATGTGGTCACACATTTGAATGCCCCGGCAGGAACGAGAGAAGCGTGAGACTGACAGCCGTCTCCCACTCTGTCCTCGGGCTCTGTACAGGACTCATGCCAGTGTCTCATTTAGTGGAGACAAAGCGTGGAACTATGTAGAGACTAGTCTGGCTGGGCTAGACGGGACTCAAACTAACTGCTATGGTTATGTAATAAACAGCCATTGAATAGAATTGTTGATTGAGTGATAATTGTTGAATTGTGTGTACAGTGTAATCACTGTGTAGAGAGATTGATGCGATTTATTTTTATGTATACAATAGTTAATTATGTTTTTGCAATTAGGGATGAATGATTGAAGAAAAATATTGCAGTTGTGGTTAGTTTGCGGTTTATCTTTTATTAAAGGTGCATTGTGTAACTTTTCTGGTGGAGTGAACCATCTGCTTTTCTTCATGGAGGTGCTTTGTTAGAAATGTTTCACAGTCAGAATGCCTGTTTTTCTGTGGATTTTTGGGCAATAAAATCATCTGTAATTGAATAAATGTAAAGTTGATAAGTTTAGTGCCATATTGGAATATTTGAAGCAGAACAATGATGCATAACAAAAAAGGTGAGAACCCGCAGCCAGCAAGTTACATAATATCTTTAATAGGATTGAGTTCAGAAGAATTGACAAAAAGACTGAAAAATGAACCAACAACTATAAATATAAGCAAAACATTTCAGAACATGCTTATGCAGCTTTAAACTACAGTGTCAGCAGGTTTTATGCAGAATGGCGTCCATTCAGATTGCGAGTTTGATTAATCTTGCAGTCTATTTTGCTGTACAAAAACTTGAAATGCTAAATTATATAAAATTAAATAAAAAAAGTGAATGGACTCTAAAATTAATCACTAAAATGCAGAAATGTAACGTCACACGCACCTGTCACGATAAAAAAAATGTAAATGTGATATACTGCTGAAGAAAATGTAGATGAAACATTGAAACCAGTTTATCCCACTGAGGAAAATGCCCTAAAATATTCAAATCTACAATTAAATCTACAATTATAGTAAAAAAAAATCAATGAAACAACTTAGTGTAAAGTTAATCAACCCTTAAATCACATTGCAGTGCAAAAAAAACACCAAATATGCCCCAAGAGTACAAAGGAAAGTGCTCACGATAAATAAGTCAATATAGTAATTATCATGACAGGCGTGTTAGTTTTTTTAGTTATATCCCTTCCCTTCATCCCTCACTATTACTAGGACATTACAAAGTCATTAAAAGTTGTATGTTAAAATAAGGGCGTTCAAAAGATGACGATCTAATTTCATTACTTGAAATGAATGTCAACAGGGAAGTGCACATCGCAGCTATGTGAGATGCCATTTTATTCCCAGCAATAAAATATCATAACATCATTATCATGCCCGGCTGCCAGTCGCTGCAACTCAGTGCTTTTGATTAGCTTCACCTTCTCGTTCATTGACACCAGCTGCCGATTCGCTCCTAACAGATTTTAATGGTTGTTGCACTGTAAAAAATAATCAAACTAGGTCACTCGAGTAAACTATCTTTTTCTCTCTCTTTCTCCCAGAGCTGGACCGGACCCGAGAAGCTGCTGGCGCTGGATGAGTTGATTGACAGCTGTGAGCCCACGCAGGTCAAACATATGATGCAGGTGATAGAGCCGCAGTTTCAGAGAGACTTCATTTCCCTGCTGCCCAAAGAGGTAAGTGAGCACATGCAGAGGGAGCTGTTGAACAAATGTTGGGACACTGAAATGTATGTGTTTGATAATGGGGGAAAGTTAACATCCCAGGGGTTTTGAAACTTTTATGCCAAGTACCATATTTAGTCTTCCAATCTAAGAAACAAGTCTGTTATCCCAGGTCCCAGAGTTTTATGTGCCCAGAATTGGACCCTTGTCTTACAAATTTATATGAAACGGGCCCAAGGGAGGTTTCTTCCCCCTGGCCCCCAAATTTCTGTCAATGGGCCTACCACCAAAGCTAAAACCATTCCAGCTTTTTCAGCTCTGATACCGATTCTGATACTATGACATTAAATCTCTGCTGATACCCAATATGTTGGATATTGGCTGAATTGATGTTTGGAAGCTGATATTGATATTGAATCAGTGCAACCCTAAGCTAAACCAGGTCTAAAATGTGACTACACACTTTATAAACTAGTTCTATGCAAGGACTAAGACAGAAATAGGGAAATTATTGTATTCACGAAAATCTAAATTTGAAGAGAACGTGCAGAATCAACTCGGTCTTCATTGATAATTCAAATCTAGGACGGCAAAAAAATCCTACTTTCATGACTTGATATGTTATTTATGATCTGTGGTGATGAAAATCTAACTTGATCGCAAAAGTTCCCCAAGTTGTGACTCAATTTGTCAAACCTGGATTAAACCTGAGCTCCCCGCCCCTCTCGCGCCCCAGTCCTGTCACCGTCTCCCTTCACATCACATACGAAACTCCAAAAGCTTCCGGAGTGGGCGTGTAGCCTCATAACTGACAATATAAACAAGATAAGATCACACGGGGGGGATCCTACCAAAACAGCCCCCATCCCGCGCACCTGACGTGGCTGATCAAATGCTCCGTGCCGTGTCACCGCTTGACAGGTGTCGGCAGGTGTTAGCGAGCAGACAGGGAGGAGATTACAGGCTGAGGCAATAGGAGGCAAGCGTTCAAGGCTTTCAAGGTGCCCACGATTCATGCTCAAAGAGACAAATATATATACGCAGGGTTTATGGGTAGTGGGCTTGAGTGTAGGCTGAATTGTTGGTTTACTCGCATGTTTTATCCATTTAAAATCAGGTGGTCAAATGGGATTGTCAAAGGTGTTGAAAATCAGATACTAATCAATACTAAAACTACTCATTTGAGTAAGTATCAACACTAAAATAGTCAAATTTAGGGCCGGGTATCGATTCAAATCTCAAGAATTGATTCGATTCCAATTCTTAAGATTAAGGATCGATTATCCCGATTCCATTCGATCTAATCCGATCCAATCTCGATTCTGGTTAGTGTTCTTAAAAACATTTTTTTTAACCTTAACCTGTTTTACATACAACATGTTAAAACTAGCATTAGATTGACATTTAACAGCAAATTATGCAAGTATTGGTAGTTCCTGATGGCTGTGAGGCTGTAGTACTGCGATGGAAACACTTCGCTATGTGCCTCACTCTCCCAAGCAGACGTGCAATATTGGGGAGTTTGAGACTGGCTTGTGAAGCGAGGTTGATTCTATGCGCAAAGCAGCCGACGTGAGTTAGACCCATGATCCGCACGCACCATATTAGCGCCGTTGTCTGTCACGATGGCGAGAGCAGCAGAGTCTATGGTGCGAGTGGCCACAACGTGAACACCATGGACGCAACTTAGATAAAAGTTTACCGGGCAATAGGCTACCAAAAAATAATTGTATTTATATTTATTTAGTAATCGATTTTTGGACGCGCGAATCAATTTATTTAGATCGATTTTTGGACGCGCGAATCAATATTGAGAATTTAATATGCGAATCGATTCAGAATCGGAAAATCGATTTTTTCAACACAGCTCTAGTCAAATTCACAGGAAAGAAATTAACCTTTCCCCAATGATCTTGAGCTGTATCAAAACAAGTACAAGAGCACATAGACTAGTAAACGCCGATGGACCACTATGGAACCTACTTAGACAATTAAAACCTCATGGTAATATAGAAAAATACTATGATTTAATGCTGAAAAACACATTCTGTTGTCTAAATAGTGTTTTAAATTATCATTATGGTATACTAGTTATTAAGTATCGAGTCTATTCCTTAGTATCGAAGTAAAGTTTTTGTATCGTGACATTAGATGGGTTTAGGCTCTGTGCTTGGCTGACTGGCTCGTTTTAGCTATGTGAAAATTATTGAGTGGTAGTGTTAAAACGAACTATGTGTGAAGTGTGTGAATCCAATGAAAGTTGTAGTTGTACTTTGGTTATGTTACTAGGACACGAAAATTGGATCTCAAAATGTTTGCAGATCCTGATGAAAAGCTTGGGACAGTGTAATCAACATGGTCCATCAGCCAATCTTAAGGCAGTGAAAGCATGTTTTTTTGCAAGAATAAATTTAGTTTTTTGGCTATTTTTGTGACCTAAAATGTGTCTATTTTCCATAAACTGTCATATTAAAAGTAGGGCTGTGCAGTTAATGAAATTTTAATTGAGATTAGCTAACATTAGATCATTTCCAATCCGTCAATCCGTCTTTTCAAGAGTGAAGCCAGCCCCTCCCCTGTAGATAAAGGCATATGGTTACTTCAAATATATGAGGAATAAATGTGATTATTTATTATATGTTAATGAGCCTGTATTTACTGATCTATTTTATAATGTGTCCTCATCAGAAACATGTCTGAACTGTTTAAACTCCATGCACCTTCAATAAATCAGACCTAATTGATCCTAATCTTTACTGAAAAAACAGCTAAAAGATTTTAACTTTAATACTACCGCTTCATGACATCACCAAGTGGAGCTGAGCATTTTGAGCAAAACATAACTTCAAGTATGTTTTTAAGGACGTAACAGAATTATAGCATGACTTAAAGCTCACAGGAATCCATTTTGTGCAAATTAGATCTTTAAATTCCAGTGATATAAAGTCTGTATTGTTTATGTTCAGGACATTCGGTCTTTAATAGGGCCATTAAAAGTTCAAAAATCTGATACAAACTAAAACTTGTATCGACACTATATCCTCAACTACTTTTACTGTTGAAAACACACTTTGAAATAACTTATGCTCTACCATCTCAATAATTGATCCTATACATCAAAGTAAACTTCAGAGAATTCAAGCATAATGTGTTGCAAAAGTTTACTACCAAAACGTGACAAGAATAATCATTTAAAAACCGACTGCCAATTTTTCATACCCGCTACTTCAGCAGCTCGGTGAATCTCTTTTTGATTAAATCTTCCTAAAATATCCTTTGGGAGAGTCATTTTTCTTACGGTGCAGCTAATTTGACAGCAACACCTGAAAAGCTATGGGGAGTGGATGAGAGAGTGTACAAACTCGTGCACATCAGGTACTTAATGAGGAGTGCACGCATGATAGTCCCTGTACTCGCCGTCACCAAACTCCATTTGAATTTACTTTGGGGGTTATCTTGGATTATTGCACTTCAAATACACCATTTCATTTCCATCCATTAGTTAGCTATAATGCACAAAAGCCGTTGACCCAAAACTGAACGTACTCTTACAGTGGGTGAACTTGCTTCTCCACAGATCTGACCTGTAACTTGGCGCACGTGTCTCTAATGATGATGGATGAGGTTAAGGCCAAATTGTGAAATATTCCAGGCTAAGCAGTAATATTGCTACAGATATGAGCAGAAAGTTGCACAGTGCACCTTTTAATTTGATAATTCATAAAGTTGCAGAGCCAGCTTTTTCAGTTCCAATACTGATCCTGATACCATGGCTTTAAGTATCTACCAATACCCAATATCTACAGATACCAGTGCAGGACTTTATTTTCCTAAAAACAAGAAATATTGTACGACGAAATGTGTTATGTAGCTCTTATTTATCTCTCAAATAACTACAGAACAACTTGGTATAATAAAATAAACCAATATTTTGGAGTCTATATCCCAAATTTTCATGGATCGGAACCGATATTGGATATAGTATTGGATTTGGTGTTCTTAAAGTGCACCTGAAGATTCTAATTTCTACTTAATTTGTTGGAGTGGTACCTGTTTTTAATATGAATTATAGTTTTACCACAATAAAGAAGAATTTGTGAAGAAAAGTTGAAAATTTGAATTAAAAATGCAAATTTCTGTTTAAATATATTAGCATTAATAATAAAACCGCTTTCTGTATTTCAAATCCGTTCCGAGACAGTGACTTATTATTGGTATATGTCACAAAACAGGTCATGTTGTTGTTTTTTTTTTTTTTTTCCTCACATGAGTGCAGATTTGTTCTAATTTCCTCGTTTTGCTTTTGTGAAGGCTGTGGCCCAGTGATCTGTGGCGGCGGCCATTATTACCTTCTGTCTAAAGCTCCCATAGTGCTTTGCTGCCTTTGTTTTGCCTAATGTTGATTGGGTTTTATCAGAATACCATTATAGTTTCGTATATCCCCCTAGCTGCATGGGCAATCCTCTGTCTTTTATCATCAAGAACAGTGTCTCAAAACATCTGGTGGCGCATGGGGCCATTTTGAGTATTTTTTGATCTATTTGTCTCTTTTGGGGTTAATCTTTATTTAGAACTAGTTTTGTTTGTTTTGTTCCACAAATGTTCAGACAATGTTAAATACACACAGTTCTTTATTTATTTGAGCTAAATTTGTCTCACCCCAGTACAGATATATTGCATAAGCAGCTCTTGAGGTTAAAATTATTTTGCCGTGAACTGTCTGTCAGAAAATGCTCAGTTAGCATGCTAGTTGTAGCTTTACCATCATAGCAAAACTCTCTGAAAAGGTTTTACGGTTTTATAGGTTTTATAATTCTGAATATTCAAAGTCTCACCAGAAGTTAACATTTCAAAAAAGATAGTCAGGATTTAAGACAGAAAAGAAAAACATTAATTAAAAAGTTCAAATTAGGATTTTTGATTAACTGCACCAAGGGTTTTAATAGCCACATGATTAAAAAGTATTCACATTCACTATTTAAACTGAATGAGGAAAAATAAAAATATATAAAACATAAATATATATATAAATTGCTTTTAAATTTGTCTTTTTCGTCTCCTAACCCCTCTAAGAATTCACATATTTCTTTCTCTAGTTAAAGTCGCTTATTGTTGAACACCCATAGCTTCGTGCAATACAATATTTACTTTCTGTATGCTAACCAACCCCGAAATCTGCATCCATCTGTCTCTTTTGTCTCCTTACCCCACTAAGTAATCACACATTTTTTTCTCCCATTTAGTGGAAACTATAAAATGAGTCATAAAAATATCAATTACAGTTAAAACACGTTAGCATCAGTGCAAAATCGCTTATTGTACATCCATAGCTTCGTGCAATACCATTATTTACCCTCCTGTATGCTAACCAAGCCTAAAATCTGCATCCATCTGTCTCTTTTGTCTCCTAACCCCACCTGTCCCTGTGTTTGTTCTCCACACAGCTGGCTCTGTACGTGCTGTCATTCCTGGAACCCAAGGACCTCCTCCAGGCCGCTCAGACGTGCCGCTACTGGCGCATCCTGGCAGAAGACAACCTGCTGTGGAGGGAGAAGTGTCGGGAGGAGGGTGAGCACCGGGGCACCGAGGCAGAGGGGCAGCATGTGGGCACCCAGCGGGGGAGCTCCGGTGCCGTTAATGCAGACGTGGCGCAGCTTTACTCTTGCTTACACCTGCTTTAGTGTTTACTCAAGAAGTCTACAGGCAGAAAACAGACTGTCACTGTTCAGATGCTATTCAAAAGTGGTACATTTGGTCATACATTGTACATTTTAAATCATATTTTATGGTTCAAAGTTCCTAATAGACTTCACAGATTTAAATTATTTGCCTGACAACCAACAAACCAACCAACCAATATTATTTCAGGTAGACGGGTCATTGTTTATATGTAAATAGGTTGGGGAATTAAAACAAATGAATGCCACTCAAGTCAGGGTCTAATAAATGCTTTATTCAACCTGAAGCAATAATTGACATGTCATGCTAGTATCGACAAAAGCTCCCACACTGCACATTTCTTCAAGCATTGGTATTGGCGTGTACTCAAAATCACTGATACCACTCTGTATTTTCCTAAATGAGCTAACTCGAACCTTGTTTGCGCTGCATATTTAATTAGCCATGTGCCCGGGGATGAGTGTCTTTTTACAGGCCTCACTGTTTTTTTTCCCACTCACTTTGTTTCAGATTCAAGATTCAAAGATTTATTGTCATCGTTAGTAAGACTAGAAGAAAATAAAATTTCATAATAGTTGAGGCGGAGTGTCAGTATCCAATCCGAAGTGGTAATGCAACAACACCACTGTTAAGCTCACTTCTTAGAGTCTTTATTGTATATGCTTAGTTTAGTCTCCACTTTGGAAATCCACTCAGTCCACTCTACTCACTTTCCCTTCCTTCCCCGTGCGTTCCAGGCATCGATGAACCTCTGCCGCCCAAGAAGAGGAAAGTGGTGAAACCCGGCTTCACGCACAGCCCCTGGAAGAGCGCCTACATCAGACAGCACCGGATAGACACCAACTGGAGAAGGGGAGACCTCAAATCACCCAAGGTAACGCTTTCTCCTGCCACCCCACTAACAGCATCCACAGGTTTAGCCCTAGTTTTATAGACACCAAAACACTAAAGAGGACTTTCTGAAAAATGGTTCCGTAAATGACAGTGGCTTAGTGATGGCTCAGCGTGTGTCAGGCTGAATGCTAATGGAACTGGACATTGAAGTGGTCATACTATGTGTCCAGTGACTTCATTTGTCTTACCCCCTTAAATAAACTGCTCCATGCATGTCAAACATTATTAGCTAATCATTAAGAATCTACTCGAGGGCACTCCGCACTGTTAAATATGCAGAGATCCATGCCGAGCTAGCACTCCTGTGTCCTGAAGGCAAGTTTCCATTCACACGTTGTTAATCCGACAAGCAGGCAAGGATAGTAAACAAGATTTGAATTGCTTTAATTGACAATAGCTACTGTATGAATGCACATTTTACTGGTTTTGTTTTGAAGATTTTTTTTCTCCATATGAATTATACACTTATTTCAGTACATTTCTTGTTGAGGGCACTCTACCTGCTCGTCATAGCGATGTTACGGCTTTGTGTAAAATGCATTCTTACTGTGGTTCATATGAATTATACTCATATATACTTATTTCAGTACATTTCCTGTTGAGGGCTCGCTACCTGCTCGTCTAATAGAGATGTTACAGCTTTGTGTAAAATGCATTCTTACTGTGGATGGGCTCGTCTCTCCACAGATCTGACCTGTGACTTGACTTGATGCACATGTCTGTAATGAAGATTATTAAAGGGCCCATATTACTCTATTTTCCAAACTGTTATAATGTTGTTTCCTCATCACAAATGCACCTGGAGTTGTGTTTTGTTTCATTCACACATGTTTAACACACAGACCCTGCATATTTAGGTTCTTTTCTCAGAACAGAAAACACTCCATGCATCTTCACTTGAATCATTTGGATAATTTGAGCCCTGGATTTGCCAATCTCTTCTCAGCAAAAGATAAAAAGAGCAGTTAATTTGAAAAGTATGACTTCATGACATCACAAGGTGGAACAGAATGTTGAGCTTTGCTGATGCAGACAGAATTATAATAAAGGCTTACTTAAAAAATACAACTCCAGGTATGTTGTTGATGAGATGACAACATTATAATGCAATTTAAAGCTCACAAGACTCAACTTTCCATTATATAGGACTATAAATATAGGACTATGAAACACTCCAAGCTAAGCAGTAAGTGGAGACAAGCAGAAAAGTTACACAGTGCTCCCTTAAATCATTTGCTTAAGATTTATGATACTATACTGTCAATTTGTGTATTTTTACATGTTCACAAACTTTGTCTGTATGATAAAAACCTGATTCTATACACTAGTGATCAATCCGAGACAGCCAGGTTAAGCTGTTACTTAAACAGCTTGTACGTCGTCAATACAGAGTGACATTATCTTCTCCACTTTGATGTCCAACAAGACATGTCCCTGTCAGACACACACACACACACACACACACACACACACACACACACACACACACACACACACACACACACTCTCTCTCGCGCACACC
>KN495842.1:1957-15618 GCA_000787155.1 Scartelaos histophorus
GCACTGAACAGTCGTCAAGTTTTTCTATAATAAGATCACTAAGGTTTTGCTGTGCAGCTTTTCCGGTGAGGGCTCTGCATCCTTCTCGCCTTGTCTGCCTGGAATGTTCCACAGTATTCCATTAAATTAAATAATCCATCCACTCTTTCTGGCAAATTTTAACCGACGGCTCTTTTTGTGGCTCAGAAAGACTTTGTGGGTCACTTTCTTGGCAGATTGGAGCTGTAAAACCTGTAGCCCGCCTGGACGTGTCTCTAGCTCATCTTTGTGGATGTAATTACGTTTAGTATGGCAGAACATTCCAGGTAAAGTGATAACATCTCCATGGAGACGACCAGATGGCAGATACTCCGTCAGAAAAGTGAAACAGTGCAGCTTTAAGTCAAAAACCCTAGAAATTTTTAAGTCTGCTATGCAAGGAGTCAAAAGTAGTTTAAATTCGCAATTGCAAGGGGGAATACTTTCCAGGATCGTAACATTGGTTTGAAGTTTGTTTGATTGATTCATTTTTTTCCCCCAAAATTTTGCTATTAAAATGTTGAGCACAAAAGCGTACTTTATTACAAGGCCATGGGGAGATTTATTTAATGTAAAAATGGCTACAGCTTTAGTGTTTTGCACAGAAATTAAAAAAGAATTGTCATCACAACTATTCAAACTTGGGATTATTTTATAGTTTTTCAATCTGCAGCTATAAAAAGCAACAACATGGAACTTTTCTGATGCTCGTTTCTATGGAAAGGTTATTGCTTGTCTGGAATGTTCCACAGTACTGCAAAAACAGTGGAATTTTTCACGTGAAGCAATACAGTGTCCATGAGGGCAAGCACAAAGAAAAGTTACATAATGCTGCTTTAATATCAAATACCTCACTGATTGCTACTGGAAGTGTACATTTCGTTGTTGACTACTGCTTTAGTAAAGTTAGCATTTCACGTTGAATTTCCGTCAAAAAGAAAAAAATATTCAAGGCAAATTAAGTGACAAAAAAAAAAAAAATCTAAACATTTTTAAAATTACTGAGGCAATAAGCAGCGATTTTTTTTTGAAAAAAAAATAAAGTCTTAAAAAAATGTACCAAAAAATGTAAATATAAAAATTAGCCTTTAAAAGAAAAAAAAAAAATCCTGCTTCATTCTGTTCGGCCCCAGAGCTACAGACCCTCCACACCAGTGTCTGTTCCATGAACCCTGCAGTCTTCCCTTTGGCCCAAGCTCCACTTCCGCCTCCATAATATAATATACAGTAAGTGCAACAGCCTTTTCAAGTCAGAGGAGGAAAAGACGCAACCGTGAAAACATTGACCTTAACAGTTTTGGATAGTGCTGGCTCCAGTTAACGCGTGTGGAAAAATAAATACAAAAAGGTAGCAGATACAGTTCAGTTTGTGTGTATTTCGTCCGCGGGCATCTTCAGACGACCTTGTAGGTGAGATAGTCGCGCAGCGGGGTGGGCATGGCCAGTGACTCCACCTGCTGCGTGGTCAGTATCCGCCGCAGGGTCATTCGGCACAGGTGCTGCAGGCTGGACACAGAGCGAGGGGACTCCCAGAAGTGGACGGCGCCGTCGCGAGTGCTGCAACGGACAAGGACAGGACAAGATTAGAACACGGCAGTGAAATTTAAATAGTTGCAATTTAGAAAAGCAAAAAGTAAAACTAAAATATCCTGAAAAAGGTCCTACATTTCAGATTAGAATGTTACCTGGAGTCTTTTGTCGCATTCACACGTGTTTGAGAAACCTTTAATTAGCAGTAGTTTTCAAATTATCAGCTCCTTTTACCTTTTGTTCAGTTGTGATTGTGCACCTTCTTTAAAATCATTTGGATAATTTCAACCCTGGAACTGCCAGAGTTTAAAAATACAGGAGCACATCCTATATGAGCACATGGCATCAAAGTGAGACAGAATTTCAGTTTGAGAGAAGAACTCAGCCCAAGTGTGCAGGATTTGTGTGTAAAAGATGTGAATGAAACAAAAGACAAATCCAGAAACCCCCTGTAAAACCAGAAACCCCCTGTAAAACTGTAGTTCTATATTAAAAAAGTGCTATAAAAATTGTAGTTACCTATAGTAGTGCATAAAAAAACTATAAAACTTAAGTTAACTGTAGGTCTGCATAAAAAATACAATAAAAACTGTAGCTCTGATAAGAAAACTTGTAAAAACTACAGTTAACTGTAATTCTGTATAAAACAAATACTATAACACTGTAGTTAACTGTAGTTCTGTATATAAAGCTGTAGTTAAAACCTCTACAAATGTGAAATCTGCATTAGTTTAAAGCAACGCTAACTTTCAGGAGGTGGGCAGTTACCTTTATGTTTCCACGGTAAAACAAAGTGAAAATCATTCTATTGTGTTTTGTCACAGTGTGAATATTGGAGCCAAAGGAGCAGAGTAAAGACGTGTTTTGGTACATTTTTCAGTGCTCTAAAATTCTAAAATATTTGTCAGTTTGTCTAAAAAGTGACAGTGGAGCTTTAACTACATTTTTATCATGTATCAAATCCACTCCTGGTGTTAAAATGTGCACAAATCCCTCTGATCAGGCCAAGATTTAAAACATACATTAGGTTCTTCATCTTGTTTTCAGATTTATCGACTTACTAGTTCTGAGACTGATTCACTCTAGTCTAGAGGGAGTTTATTTTAAGAGAACCTGTCAAGTAAAATGCTGCATGGACAGATCATTTCACTACTTTTAAGTCATTTTCTCAAGTGAAGTCTTTTATCATACATTTTGGCCAAGCCTTTTTACAGTGTACAATAAATAGACTTACTGAACAAACTTTCCTTTTCAGAATAAAAGCATGACTGGGCTTTTAAGGGGGATTTGTAATGAATAAACCCTGTATAGATTTCAAAGTCAGCAGTGCCTGGTGTGACTCTTCCAAACTGGTCGAGCAGGTTATAAAGTGACGAGCTCCGTTTGCCTCGTGTCATTTCCTACAGAGTGTTGGAGCATGCTCAGTCGGCCTCTGCCCCTCCCACAAGCTCTTCCTGTGTGACTGTACGACCCACAGTAACCTCTCGAGACACTCACCCGGCAGCCAGGACGCCCCCTTCAGGAGAGAAGGCACAGCACAGGCCGTTGGGCAGAGACGCGATGGCCTGAGGGGCGCGCTGCTCGATGCTCCAGAAACGCACCAACCTGAACACAAAACACACGGGAACATTAGATACAGCACATTTTGGACTAGTCAGGCAGTGTCGGGTTTAATAAACAACATTTCCATGGAGACGAGCAGGCGGAGAATGTTCTAGAAATATGAAGCAGTGCACCTTTAAGTTAACTGTGCTTTAAGGACACAAGTGCCATTTTACATCCCCACACTACACTGGTATCGGCCATCTACAAATATCATATCAAGTAAAACAGACTGTTATAAAAGTAAAGATGCACTGATCATAATAATGAACAGAATTAAAATCTGAATAAATATAAATGTGTAATAACTGCGTGTAATAAATAAATACAAAATTTTTGAATTTCATCAATAATAAATTCATCCAGAACCCTTCAGTTGCCATATTTTCACCGTATTGGAACAAAAATGTAATTATCCACTACTGACATAATAAGATGCAAGTCCAGTTGGCTAAAATAAAATCCAACTTTTTTTTTCCATCCAGAGTAAATTGCCTGTTCAGTGAAAGTCTGTTTGTCTTTCTGGCACAGGTCTCATTTGTTCAAACTGGATGTAACTGGTTTTTGCCTCCATTTTGTTGCCTCTGTTTCTTTTCAAATGTTTCTTTCCCACCGAATCCCAAAGGAGGTGATTAATCCTGTGACAGTCATGTGACCGTCTAAACAGAGCATGTACAGTGGCCCGGAGAGGACAAACAAACATAACACTCTGGAGGTTTTCTGCTGCAGGGGCTGTTTACACTCGGTCAGTGTGAACTCACCAGCGACAGGAGGCCAGGGTGGGACATGGAATTATGTTTTCAACATTCAGTGGACTAAAATATGAGGCACAAACTTTTTAGAAAGCATAAATATGAAAATATTTAAGTTCTTACTTTGATGCAAGCTCCATCAAAGTAAGAACCATAGACTGTATAAACAAATGGATTACTCCAAGTTTGGCTCCAGTCAAATAAAGCTCATCGAGACCTGCGGTTTTAACCAAGAAATTCGTCCATAGATCTTGATTTATGAACAAAATTGTGACATAAAAATACCAGGATCATGTAGAGTATTTTAAGGCCAAAGTGAGGAGCCTGACAGCAGCAGTTAGAGACGGGCTGCAGATTTTCAACTAAAAGTGAAATGGAACCAGAGTCGACGGAGCTCGCAAGTTAGATGTGATTTAGATGTGATATAGATGTGATCTATAGTAAGAACGCACATTCTTTCCCATCCAATAAACAACAAAGAAAAAACATACAAACTTTGTATAAAGAACATGCCTTTGTTTTAAGTCTATTTTTGTGGCTAAAATACAGACTGAATTCATTTCTGATAAAAAACTGTAAGAGACCATTGCCCCAAACATTCCTAAGGGTCATTAGAGAATTCAGCTGCAGGGGAAAACTGAATCATGCTCGAATCACTAAATACAACTTCAGGAGGGTAAATAAGCAAGGAAATTATTCTAACATGGCTAAAAGCTGTGAAAAGTAGCTTCTGTGCTCTCTCTCAATAACTTTATCAGCAGGTATCTGCAGAGAACACTGAGACGTGCTGACTCAAGTAGTTTTGTCCCTGTTGTCCTTGGCCTGTGGTTCAGTTGCTTTGGCCACAGGAAACGTACCAGCTCCTGTTAAAAAGGCCAAATTGTTTTGAGCCGGTTTTTATAAAGTAAAGTTCAGTTGTGGTATAGTGCGGACGTGAAATCTGCTGACGCTTCATTTCAATCTCGTGCCCAGTTGTGTAACACTTGTTTATGACCTACTGTTTAAATAAGAAGATGACTTTTGGGGATATTAACATTTGTTTAAACTGAACGTGCTGGACTGACCTGTCATCGGTGATACTGGCGATGTGTCGACCGTCAGGACAGAAGCTCATGGAGCGAACCCAACGATCGTTTGAACCTCCCGCGAAAATGGGAGAGGGAGGAGGGAACAGGTGCCTGCACCAGGGAAAAAAAAGAGTTACAAATACAAGCAGGAGAATGTAGTGAGTCTCCACTGAGCTGAATGTTCACTTGGACGTTTATATAGATCCCATCAGAGGCTACATATATCCAGTCTATCAACGAGGGCTGGATTCAGTGTTGAGCAGATATATGACAGACGTCTAAGCTGTATGTGTATTACTACAGGCGTGTTCATTTGTTAATGGCCTAACGCATTTGGTAACTGAATGTAAGGAAAACCACTGATTTACATTCAAGACAATATATATACACTGTATTGTGATGTGTGGTAATGGTCATTAAACTCCTGACATTGAGCAGATAACACAGGAGTGTGGTGAAGAAGAGACTGACCCAAGCTCGAGCAGGATGGTGGCCTTGTGGTGGTCCCACACGATAACGCGGGTGTCGTAGGAGGCGGTGGCCAACAGCGCCCCGTCTGGTGAGAACTCACATGACACCACGTCATTGTGGTGTCCCTCGAGCTTCCGGATCAGAGTGTATTTGTCCATGTTCCATAGGAACACCTGCAAAGTGAAGAGAGCGCTGTTATAGACCCTGAAGGACACAGCCAAGGCTACAGCTACAACTACTCAATAATCAATATGCAAATTAAATTAAGCACAGGCTTTAATTATGTTCAACTTATGCTCTGTGTCACTTTGGTAACTTTAAATCAGGCCAAACAAAAGAAGACACATGCTAACCAAGCAGCAGCTGTATAGAGACAATAGACTATGTGTGAATGAGAAAGTCTTTAAGTGCATGTAATGTGTGTGTACATATACAAGTGATTATAGTGCATTTATGTGTGAACTAAATCATGTTTAAACATCAGTTATAAATACAAGTCTAACAGTTTAACAGAAGGTCTACACAAAAGAGAAAATAAAACAAGTAGTAACTTAAGGTAACATAATGTTACTCCACTGGTTTCCCCTTTCAGAGTCTTAGTGCTCTGTTTACAATAGGCTCGCACCTCCGGCCGAAGCCTACGAAGAGAGACAGATACTGCAAGAGAAAAGAATATTTTATGGCCAAAGGGTTGACACCTCTGGCAAAGTACACAATACATCCACTCACACATCCACACACCACGGACACGCTGAGGCCTATGAGCTGAGTTAGACGGTTACAACTACAATCATGGATTTGACCTTGACTAGAAATATACGGCTTGATTTTGGTAGAATTGTTACTGCAATTAATATTATTAATTACTATTCATGTTCTAAAAACTGGTGATTGTTCAATAGTTAGTTATTGCATCTAAACATTGTAGCATAAATATTTGAAAATGTGATAGATATTGTATTGGTAAAACAATATGGGTGAGTATTTCATAGATGGTGAAATGATAAACTTATTAAACCCATTTGTTTCAAGTCTAGAGTCCTACTAGAGTGTGAGTGTGTGTGTGCGAGTGTGGTTTGGCTCGTCCGTAAGAAGCGATAGTGAGCTATATTTGGCCTTGCTTTGTTTGCACATTGGACATTTTTATTTATAAATCACTCTTTTGTGTCCAGTTACAAAATGTGCATGTTAGGGGGTAGTGCACTCAAAAAAGAAATGTTGACTTAAAATAAATGAATTAAATAATGTTTAATCAACTAAATCTTATGTTGATTTAAAGCTATTTTTGTGTTGAAGCAACTTAAAATGTACACTTTAAATTCACATGATATTTAGGTCAAAACATGACATTAAACAATTACTTTCCTAAAGATCTGAGCAAAGTTTGTCTTGCCCCAGTACAGCTCTATCGTATAAGCAGCTCTTGAAGTCAAAAGTCTGTCTGGTAATCAGGAAGTGCAATGTTAGCATGATAATTACATGCAGACAAAATACTCAATACTGTGCAGTCCTGTGAAAGTTTTAACCATTTTTCATGTTTTTAACACAACAAAAATCAGGTAGGGAGTCTTTAAGTCAACATTTCATTTTGTTGAGTGTGAAAAGATGTGCAAGAAAATTAAATCTAGTATGTGAACTAAATATTTAATAACTGTGTGTAATATGGTGTAGTTACAGGTATAGGCAGACAGACACAGAGCACCTACGTACAGGTCAGGTGCCTTTGGTCGCGTTGAGCCTGAGCTCCACCTGCGACAGGAGAGCAAACTGTAGGGACACGGCCTAAAATCACCACAGGCCTATTACAATCACTAGGAATAGGCTAATGATACTACCTATAGGCTAATATAGCATTCACCATTCATTATAGGGTCACACTAATGCGATGTTCAGTAGAGTTTACATATGGGCAGTCAATATTGAATTGCACTGGTTCACATTCTGCTTATCGATTTTTGGTGCAAAAAGTTCAAAATTTGTCGTTTCTGAGCTCTGCAAAAAGTCGCTCAGTGACTTTATAACAGTCAACGTATAATGTCACGACCTATAATTAAAAGTAACGTTCATCGTTTGAAGACAACGCTCATTAACTGATAAACAAGCGGCCGCGTAAACCTTTCGCAGTAAGAGTTTGTTTACTTCTTAAATTCATGTACCTACAATAATACACTTGTTTTTCGTCACAATGTTAAAATTTTGCCAAAAAAAAAAAAGGATTTCAATGGCATCACCCCACAATTATGTATATTTTATGTGTCAAGTTACTTAGATTAAATGTTTTTAACCGTTATAATTGGCAATAATGTCTGCGACAATCTACAACCAAATTTCAATTAAATTTTGCAATTACATTTTGAGGCATATCCAACGGGTTTACAGTCCAAATTGCTCTAACAATTTAAGTCAACAATATCCGACAATATCCGTAACGATAAGAGCGCGATAAGTCTTGAGAATCGATAAGCAGAAGTGGAATTATCGCTACTCTGTCTACAGTTCATATTTTACCACTGTACGAGGCTCGGTACTTAACATAAGTAAACATGGGGTTATTTGGCTTGAGTTTACAGTGTCTACAAGTCTGTTTTCATGCAAACGCAAGTACAGTACAAGCTTTTACATTCACTGCAAACAACCAGTGGACTTAATACTATTGATTCTTATGACACAGAGCAATGTGGACAAATTATAAAGGAAGTTGATTGTGCAAAACTGTCACGTGCCGTATTAAGCAAACACACAAGAGCTAGCAGACCAAAAATAGTATCATTTGAAATCAAGACTAAAAGAGGAACGAGGGGCTTACTGCTTTGCCGGCGCCCACCGAGCACAGGATGGAGGAGTCCGGGGAGAAGGCGCTACAGAAGACCCAGTTCTGGTGACCGCGCAACACTTTTACCATGTTACCTAGGAAACGCAAAAAAGGACATCTATTTTTACTTCTGCACTTTATTGATTATATTTGGTAAAAAAAACATAGAGATTGTTTCAAATCTTATATTATCAGAATGTTAATTTTTCAACAATTAACTGATAAGAAGCCCTAAATACTAATGGTTTTATGACATAATAACAAAAGATAAGCAACTATTTTTAATTTTCAAGATACAAATCTTATTTACTTGGCTTCTCTGTTAAGGATGGAAAAAATAAAGTATAAAATAGTATTGGGGCTTCTCAAAAAGTATAATTTATGATGAAATGTGTAATATATCTGTAGATGAAGTAAAAAACATTACATTACAAAAACATTTCTGTGAGGATTTGTCCAGTAAAACTGCAAAATGTGGATTTTGCCTTTGTAAAAATGCTTAGTCGATCATAAACTCTTGGCAAATAAATAAATGTAAAACACATTTGTAAGTGTTTTTAAACTGGGCTCTGAATCATTCACATGTGTCTGAAAGATTTTCAAATTGCAAATTGTCCTTGATTTTTCATAATTTGTAATATTCTGAAGTTAATCCCAGTTTTCCCATTAAAATCATGTTGTTTCACTTCACGTTTTTGTTTTCAATTTTTCAAAGGGTTTATAGTAAGAATTTTAAAAGTAACCATAGAAAAATACAACATAAACTGAAATATTAAACCGCAAACTAAACAATGACGCATTTTGTCAAATAGTTAGTAAAAAGGTACACTAAGAAACATTCCTGGAGGACTGTTCACCACCTAGAATATTCCACATTATGGCATTAAATGTATCTATCCCCATGGAAACAAGCAGGACCATGTTTGAGGTCTGATCTGTGGAAAGGCAGCCCAGTTATAGGTTGATGCATTTATTTATTTATTTTTTAAGCAAATGAAACACTTCTAATAGAATACACACAGAATAAATCCACAGTGGAACTTTCCTGGTAAAGCAATGTCATTTGCACTGAGGTCATTATTGTTTTTGAAAAGGATCAATAAAATGAAGTCATTCAGATTAGATAGATAATTAAACCACGAGGCACGTTTGCTGTACTTTATGGTGCGTGAAATCGAGCGGTAACTTTCCATACACCGTTTAATGTTTGATGGCCTGTTTTCCATTTGATTTTACACCAAGGTCTGGTTTAAGTGCAAAACAACATGTGGAGTCCATTATTGAACACGTGAGCCCTATGGAGGAATGTAGGTCACAGATACTGGCCAGCTTAACACAACAGCCCCCTGGCCCCATACCAAGACATACAGCCAGTCACATGCAAAAACACGACTGAATAATCTGTGAAGAGGTCTTAACATTACAAAAATATCCTGTATGAATATTTTACTGTTTGACTTTTAAGACTGAGGGTATGGCCTAGCTCATCTCCTTGGAGACCTAATGCCTCACCAAGAAAATTTCACAGTATGACGTTAAAGTAAACTATGTGGACAGAAGCAGGTGAAGGCAGGTCAAGGCCAAGTTTAATGCTATACAGTGGAACATTCCAGGTAAATCAGTAACCATTCAGACAAACAAGAGTTATCATGAGTTATTATTTCACCGTGGGTAACTAAATTAAATACCAATTTTGAACAAGTTTGAGTTATACCTGTACTAGGGTCAATGACGTATAACGATTTTCAACAGGCAAATTTTTACATTTTGTTTTTACTGAACAAATATTCTTTCAAATATTTACAATGGTGCATAAATCTATGTTTGACATTCATATGAAGCATTGTTAGTGTTTTTTATGTAGATGAATTGGCTACAACCTTGTGGTGCGACTGAGAATAACTTTAAAAAAGTTTTATTTTCTAAAACATGGTTGGGATGTTAATCTAAATTAGTATGGTGACACTATAATGGATGACTTACCGTCGTCCTTGAGGTCCCAGACTCTGAGGGTCTTGTCTCGAGACGCAGATACCAACATGAGGCTCCCGTCGGGGGCAAAGGTCAAGTCACGGACCACATCAGTGTGATCCATCAGGTTCAGCAAAAGCTTTCCTGAAAACAAAAACAATGTTAATAGAAATTCTAAGGATGAAGAATAAACTGTTAGAGGGATTAAGATTGTTTTTTATTTATCAACCAGGCACTGATGATCTTTATAAATATGTCTAGATGATCCAATAGTGTTGCTAAAAGAATACATTATATTACAGAGAATGCACTTTTGGTTTACCTTTTAGTTTACAGTTACGTCCAGAACACGGCTGTTTTCAGTGTTTTTATATATGTTAAATGTTGATAACTTACGGTTTATAAAGTTTCAGAAACAGATTTTAAATACAGTTATATGCTGTGGTCTTTCGTTACCGCATGATCAACTTTTCAAAACTTTCCTCGAACGTTTACGGGAAACTAAATGTAAATCACTGTGATCACTCTTAAGCTCTATAAATGTGTCAAGTGTCACTAATAGCGTACCTAAAAGTGAACCAAACCAGCCCTGTGATATCATCTATTCTGTATATTTGGGCGGTTCACATTTCCGAGCACCTGTCTCCTCTATTCTTAGCCGGAGCAGCTCAGCCTGGGGGGGGGTCTTCTTCACTTTACTGTGCTTAAGTCTTACACAACATCATTATCTAACACCAGTTAATGTTTCAACTACAGCGTCTGGGATCGTCTTCTCTTTTGGTCCGCTGCCTGAACATACCATCTGCATCCTTTTCCATCTCCCCAGCCGACTCAACTGGGAGCGTTTTCGCTTTTGTTTGTCTTTCCATGACAATCTAAATTTAAGCAGTTGTTGGTGAAAACGCGTTTAGATTTTAGTGAACTTGTTGGCAATAGTACTAGATATTAATTTGAAGTATCAATACTACAGAAAATAAATAGTAAATCACATCTACATTTTAGCATAGACACTACAAGAGTCTATTATTCATGAAAATAGCTTAAAAAGAGTGAAAGTTAAGAGAGGAAGATTGAAATTACATGATTGGATTTTAATATGTTAGTTTTTTAAATAATTGCCTATGATACAGTTTGTGTTGACAACTGTTGACCTAAATAGGTATGATCCCTTTTAACTTTTGTCAATAATACATACAACATTTAATTAAGACACACCCTTCCACCCAGTTTTAAAATTAGTGCATTGAACCATATCATTAAATTATAATGACAGGAGCCTGTGAGTTTTCAGAGCCCTTTAACACTTCATTTGCACAGAGTTATTTTAGTGGCAGGAATGTGTGGAATGTGCCACTTTGGTAAGAAATATTGAACTTCTTCTGCAAACAGGTCTACATAGTAAAAATATATCTGATCATGTAAGAAATATACACAGCATAATTTAGAACATAAATATTTTCTTTTCAGTTTTACACAATTTCTACCCAAATACAATCAATTAAAATACTATCCCACTTTGAATGAATGTTTTAATAGTATTTAACTTGTTTATGTTGTGGTAAGGTGACCCTTGAGTGTCCAGAAAGGTGCCCAATAAGAATTATTTAATCTATTTAATTTATTATTAACTTCTGCTAAAAATATTAATCATATGTTAATGTTATGTTTATTTGCCTATTTCATTTAGCCGCCATTTAGTCATTTATTCCTCATTAAACGATACAAAATAAAAGACTTGAAGGGCAAGTACCTGATTTTTTTTCCACATGTAACTTGTGTAAAAATGCACAAGTGCCCCAGTGCTGATATTTTGGACTCAACAACTGCTTATACATTATAAGAAGCGCTTTATTGTCCAATAATCAAAAGGTACACATTAGCATGCTGGTTGTTAGCTTTAGTGTCACTGTAAAACTCCGCTCCGGTCTTACAGTAGCAAAAAGTGCTTATGAACTCATCACGGTGAGTAATGTAAGGATGCTTTGAATGCAGAAGGCAAGTGAGGAAGAACTTTGTCAATTCAACTAGTTCTGTTTTTCATGTTTTAAGGCAGAAAAAAAATGTGCTACTACCATAAACACTTATTTATGCAGTTAGTAATTCTGAAACATACTTAATAATCCATAATGAACAAATAGTTTAGTCTTTTCCTGCTTTAGTGAAAAAGACATTTTATATTAGCTGCACTATTTCCTGTCTGTTGTCCTCCATGGTTAAAGCCCTCTCCATAAAACTAGTTTAAATGGTTTTGCTGCTTTGGGCAAGATTCAACAATGCGCTCCAGTGTGCAGAATCATCAATCATCACAGAGTCGGGTTTTGTGTCCAAACCAGCGGCCATTTTCCCTCTGGATTCCTTCACGTACTCAGGACTACACCCAGCGCCTCACTTTTCCTAACTTTAGTTAGAGGAGACAGAGGCTCGACTGGTTAGAGTGTACAACTTTTAGAAACTACAATCTTGGAATAAAAAACATTTAGAAAATATTGGCTTTCAAATAGGTTGGGGGTTATATTCCTCCCTTTGCATGAGCTCCAAGTCATTCTGGCAATACACAGTTTGCCACAGTAGGAGTGAATAATTAAATTTTTTTAGGATTTTTATTTCCAGACACACATTGAGATTGGATTGCAATTTCTGTTTCAGACCAAAAGATTTAAGTATTAACTGACAACTAAAAGAAGAATCACATTTTGTTTCTATAGATCTGCAGCAGTAATGTGAATGCAGTGAATGCAGAAAGACTAGACTGAACTGGTGACCTTTGGTAAAAGATGAATATGTCATGTTTGCTGCCAGCGACTCGCCTGTCCAGCCTAAGTTGCACAATTTGACATGCGGGTTAACCAGTTGAAGATAGGCGCAGTTGGGCGGCTTGCAGACAAACACAGTGACTTGGTTACAAACAAAGAAAATGGTTTTGAAACATAAATAACTTGACCTGGAAAAGGTGTTGGATTTCAGCCGAAGCAATACACCAAGAAGTCATGAATCTCAGGTGAAATACTGTAAGTTACATATGTTGAATATTCAGAAGAGGCGCACGTTGTATTTGAGAGACATATGCAATAAATAAGCAGCCTTTATGGTCCAGTTCAAGACCCTTGTGTGTGTAAACAGCAGAGAATTGATTGGTTGGTCAGACAAGGCAGTGCCTATTAAAAGAGAAGCAACTTGTGACACATAATCACAATTATACCAGTCATCTCTACACTGTTCTCCCTACCCCACCTCTTGTATACAACCTATATATATTTTGTACTTACTTTTACTTGTAGATGAACAAATTTCCTTTTGACTTGTTTTGGGTGCATCACTACTTTTTATATTTTTGCTCCTTGATTTTATATTATTATATTGTGATGTGTCAGCTGCTGTTACCAGATAACTTCCCTTGTGGATCAATAAAGTTTGTCTAAATTAAAAAAAAAAAAAAAG
>JACN01119849.1:0-26837 GCA_000787155.1 Scartelaos histophorus
GAAACTACTGATCTAACAGGATGAGGTATTTAAAAATGGTATTTAAAATTCCAAATCTGATGGAACAAATTATCTTCTATACTAAAACCTCATAAATTATGACCGAAGTAAAAAGTACTTGTAACGCCAAACCCCATTTAAAAAATGAGTCAACAACATCATTAGGTCCATTTCTGTCCTGTGAATGACCTTTTTAGTATCGATACTCAAATGAGCATATAGCTTTGATACCAGTGTAAGTTTCAATTAGTACCTGATTTTTGATACTTTTGACAACCCTAGTAACACATCATTAACTTGTGCGTGCAAAGGTCCACTTCTTTCCAACACAGTTCTCTCAAAATGCTTGTCATTCTGCAGTCGCTCGGTTCGTCCCTTGCCCATTACCTGTTGCACCACCCGGACTTGGCCTCTGACCGGAGGCCGCTCAGCCTTCACCTCGTCTCTCCCACCGGTCGCTGGTTTACCGCTCAGAATTCGCTCAAGAATTACCTCCCGAGCTCTGAGAAGTCGCTCTTACCGTAATAAAATTGTGCTATAGAATGAGGCATAACAATTTCCACAAAATAAAGGTGGAGGGGTAATTGCGTTGAGGCTCCCGTCTATGGCCTGGATATGTTTTCTTACTCACAATTTGCGTGCTGCTTTCAGGGGCTGTAGGAGTGTGACGCTGGGTATTTTTAGCACTAAATTAGCTTTTTGGGTTGTGCGCTTGCTGAAGCTTTTCCTCTAAGCATCTTTTTTTTATGAGTGACAATTACCAAATGAGAAGAAGACATGTTGTATTGTTAGCGGCTATATTTCCGTCTCAATGCCCGATCCCGTACAACATTTGGAGCTAAGCGAGTTTGGGTAAATATTTGGTTGCAATATTCAAATCTATTTTCATGATATAAACGTCCCAGTATGATATTTATTATGCTAAATATGCTACTTTTTCCACTTAAAATGCCTTGACAAGACTTAATCCAAAGAACTAAGATTTAAAAGGCCTTATAACAGTTATTTCTTCTTGTCGTCTGCACTAAAATGGAGCAAAGCATCATGGTCAATGTAGTTCCCTTTGAGTTTTAGCTATTGCTGCACCATAACTATTCATTTAAGCGCCCTTTGAGTTAGCTATTGCTGCACCATAACTATTCATTTAAGCGAAAAGTCTTGTAATTCAATATATTATAATGGAAAACTATATTATTTTGAGACCTTTGGGAGTGTTTTACATGTATAGGCACACATTAGCAAACACTGCCCCAAAAGATAAAACCATGGAAACTCAAGAAGAAATGTTCATGGTCCTGTTTAGGTGTTTGATTTTCCACAAAAGGTGAAAAGATGAGAGTGACTAACTAAAAAACTGTTGACTGACGCTCGTGGCGAGTCTCTTATGCATGAGAGACTCGTTTAAAAGCACAAATCCGCTCATCTGTTTCAATTCCAGCTACATCTGTTCTCTGTCTGTCCACATCTCCAAAGCTCAAAATGCTGTTCCACCTTGTGATGTCATAAAGCTGTAGTTTTTAAGTGAACAGTTAAACTTTTACCTTTTGTTTAGGATATATCGGCAATTCCAGAGATGAAATTATCCAAATGATTCAGTAGTTCAGAAGCAAAGCTGCATCACAAGCTGGAACGTTGTTTTTTGTTTGAGAGAAGAACCTAAATATGCAAGTTTTGTGTGTTAAACATGTATGAATGAAACGAAACACAACTCCAGGAATATTTGCCACACAGATCAGAACATATAATATGGATTCATGCAGCTAAAACCTGTAACTCACCAGGAACTTCTCTCTCATTTTAATGTCTCTCTCTCTCATTTTATGATAACTATTCATGTTTTGATTTGTCTCTGTATTGTGATTTTAATGTATTTCTTCTAGCACTTTGAATAACTTTGAATAAACTTACCAAACAATTTGCATTAAGTCTTGGCTCCTGCTTTATTAAGGCTGTTCAAAGTGTAGTTAAACTGTTACCCAAAATATTTGATCAAAACCGAGCTGAGTATAATAGCAGATTGAGCCATAACTATGTAAAGTCTTGCAAAATACGCCATTATACATTCCAGCATTTGTCCGCTATCACAATTGCGTTTCTTCTCCGTCAGCAATGCATCGCTTGTTCACAAACATCCCCAGACATCAGCCCCGGCGCTGAGAGCTTTTTCTGGTGAACATTCGCTAAAGTGGCCGTTACATAAATATGCCGGTTGTTATGGCGACGTGCAGATGAGTCACAGCAGATGAATTGTGCGGTTTGGCTGCAGTGTCAGGCTCAGGATAGTAACTCCAGTGCACCCGGCTGTAACCTGCACTGCACACAGACGGGCCTTATTTGGGCAAAGGAAGCTGGAATCACTTAAATAATCAGAGGTTCTCGTTATTGGCTGAGCTGATTGAGCCTTCAGCGATGTTATAATGTTTCATCATCAAGAGCAGCATACCTGGTGGAGAGGTTTTAATTTAGAGTCTAAAGTTGCTCTATGTGGCTGCTGGGATGGATGATGCTCTTGCTCTTTGCTTGACTCCATGGAGACGTTAATACTTTGCCCATAGTAACACATTAAAATATTTGCCGTGCATTTGTCCATTTACAGGCATTTTTTTTACCATGTGCAGGCTTGCTTCTTCATAGATCTGTCCATTAGCCCGTCTACATTGTGATTACCAAGTTTATTTCCATACCGTGGATGAATGAAGGTAAAACAGTTTTATATCCTTGGACACAAACAGGAGATGGACCTCCACCAGAAAAGTTACACAGTGCAGCTTTTCCCTTTCCCTTCCCTTGTCTATGTTATTTTTGACTTAAATGAAAGAGCATTTTAAAGATTCCTGGAAATACATTTGAAAGGGTTAGGGTTAGATTTTCATTTTTTTTTTAGATTATTTTTTTACAGTTTTACAATAAAAAGTACCTAATGCTATAATGTGGAACATTCCATGTAAAACAATAAACTTTCTGTGGAGACAGGGTTAAAGGGGAACTCCAGCACATTTGAATTATTGCCTAGAGGTGGTCGAATACTGTAAGAAACCAAAGAACGACACAAATCAGCATTGCTTTGGCGTAGATCCTGCTGTTGCCATGAGCCCGTCAAGGAAGCCAACTAGCAAAAGCGATGGGGGCAAGTTCTTAACTTCCACGTAAAATGCCAATTTGCACACTGAAGAAGCCTAACACCGCTTTCTAACACATCTTACAACAGCCATGAGTCTAACAAATGCTGTGCTTGGTTCACTTATTAGTGATTTGGAAACAACTTATAAAGCAGCCTTACATTTACCTGTGGTGATTTCCCACTGCAGATGTGAAAGCCCAAAAGACTCGACTGCTGATCGTCGTTTCTAATTCCATTTACGGGTGAATAATATTTTTTGAAAAACGCATTTTCTTTCAACAACTTTCAGTTTCTCTTCTTCAGTCAGTAGTCGATCCTCACGTGTTGCTTCTGGCTACTAGCAGCTTGCCTGCATGGATCTATTCTTGCATATCTCAGTACAGTGGTATTAAGCTTCTTCAGTGTGCAAAATGGCGTTTTATGTGGCAGTTAAGAACTTGCCCCCATCACTATGATGGTTGGCTGCCTTGACAGGTTCACTACAACAGTGAGATCTCCACTAAGGCAACACTGATCTGTGCTGTTTTTTGTCTTCTGACAGTATTTGACCACCTCTAGCGACGCACTTTAGCTTCAGACGTGCAGAAATCCCCTTTAAGGTAAGATAAAAGTCACATATTCCACCATATTCTGATCTATGTCATAATGTTGTTTCGTCATCACAAACATACCTGGACTTGTCTCAAACAGAAAACACACCTTGTGATGTCACATGGTAAAACAGGAAGTTTGTCATTGTGTTTTTAAATTCCAGACACCTTCACTAGAATCATTTGCACGAGCCCTGGAATTGCCAATCTCGGCTGAACAAAAGGTAAAAGGAACAGAGCAAAGGTGGAACAGAGCGTTTTCAGCTCTGGAGATGTAGACAGACTAATAATAGAGGGTTACTCAGACGTGTGAATGAAACGAAACACAGCTCTGGCTGTTTTTGATGAACTAATAACATTATAACACAGCTCAAAGCTCACAAGAGTCAGGGCTGTGTAATATAGGATCTTTGAGCTACTCTTTATTGTTCTTATAGGGAAATGAGTCGTCTACATTTGACCGATCCTTCTCACAGATGTCGCCTTGACCACTGCCATCATGCTTCTCTTTATCCTGACACTACATTATTGAAGTAGAATTATACAGACAGTAAAGCGTCTCTACAGTGACAGAGCAGAAAGCCTGAGCTCGCTGTGATTGGCTGGACTCAGACAGAAAAGCAGTGTTACTAAGTGTGTGGGAGTGAGGTGTGAAAGAAAAGCTGCCACAAAGTCCCTGATCCACTATTATGTAATTACCATGGAAAATAACTCTATTAACACAAGAGACATGCAGCCACACTGACATCTGCTGGTGCTTCATCTGACTTTGGTAGTATTTAGAAATCAATATACTGACATCAATATACTGACACAGTCTGGTTTTGGTGGAATAGTATGAAATGATAACTCTGACATGTACCTTCATTTATAGCTCTCAAAATGTTACCAGTCAAGGCAGTAAGACCCTGAAATCATTTCATTTAAATGTAAGTAAAAAAGCAGAATATTACAGGGTTTGTTTTTCATATTGAATCATGGAAATGCCTTCTATCATGTACTTTTGCATTCATATTCATTGTACTGCTGTGTATTTACATGAGAGCAACAAATTAAAAAAGGAAAAGGAATAGTTTACACATTTTTTCACATTTTTTGTTTGTTTGCTGTTTTTTCAGAAAAGCCAAAACTAAATCTGTACTTATCAAAGCAATTTTCCCATTTAGTTTTCCATCTATACACCAAGAAATTGGACTAAAACATTTCTTTATCTCATTTTGTTGACAGTGATTTTATGAAATCATGTTTAAAGTGGATTGTTTTTTAGAAATGGTTTGTGTTGGGACCACATTGTGTTGTGATTGTTCATACAACCCAATTTATATTCCAGATCATTCCCCTTTTTGATCTAATTTATCTCACTTTTGCTACTAAACTGTGTACAAGGTGTTTTAAGTACGTTATTTGGCAATTTTAGTGCAAAAGTCAAAAATATATAAAAACTCAGTGTGCAATTTCAAGTACTATGTGACATCACACAGCCAGATATTTCTGATTACAAACTGTGAAGTGCGGATAACCTTATATATATGTGAACACCTCGCCCCCCACCTGCCTCACGCTCCCTTTAGACCTCCAGATCCTGCCCCTCCTCTCCCCAGATGGAGCGTAGGCGTTAAGATATCTGACCCTGACTGTGTGAAACGGGAGGCTGGGCAGGAGGGAGTGAATCGGGAGTTTTGTCGGTTCAGAGAAAGGAGAGAGGCCATCTTTTCTGAGAGCGATGAAAGCAATTCAGAGCAGAGGAGGAGAGCCCATTCACTATTTAACCCGAGCTGAGAGAAGCAGCCTCACACGCACTCAAAGCACTGCCACAAACACTGACACATTATTCATTATTCGCCAGCCTTGGGAAAGTTACAACTCAAAGAGGAACTTTCAATTAACTTTAATGAATGCAAAATGAATATAGTGACTTCAGTGAACGCTACTGCTGCTAATATGACAAATGACGAATGCGAACTTTTGTAATTACGCAGTTCTGCCAGGCTGGTTCAAGATTTTTATGTAGACCACGTCAAAATTGGGACTTAAATGGCCCATATGAAGTTATTTTCTGATTTATGCTCTAATGTTCTTTGCATATTACACAACACAATAATCATAATAAAGTGTTACTCAGGCTTGTGTTTGTTCAGAGATAAATGTGTTTTTGATGAAAATGCAACATTATAACATGATTAAAAATGTAAAAAGACTCAATTTTGAGGAATAAGAGACTAATTTTAGAACTAAACCCAGACTAGACCAGGACTAGAACAGGTTCAAAGCAGGTCTGCCATCAGGACTCAACTGGGCTCAAACCAGGATCCAACAGGAAATGTGGACGTACCTTAGAAAGATTTAACACTGGTAAAATGCAGTAAATTGCATGTGTAAGTAACAGTGTGAGTTTATGGGTAATCAAGCAGACTCTGAGTGAAGATTAATATTTAGTCAATATCAATTTAATTCCACTCACATATTTAGTGCATAAATACTGAGCCAGTACACAGTATATGGACTCAAATTAGACTTACGCCTACATAGTGTATTAATATTCACATATGTCCGATTGCATTTGACACCATGTTCGTACAAACAGGGCTATTTGTTTCTTCACAGATTTGTTCTATTCCTGCACATTATTTATCCAACTGACCCTTCAACACTGTCATTAAATTATCATGTATGAATGACATATGACAGGTCTACACATGTGTAATGCACTTTCTACACTAAAGGTACATTCATGAAGAAGAACAGTGCACTGATCAGACAGGTGCACGTATAATACAGCCTGATGTGTCACAAACATCTTCTTAAACACAACCCTGCATTAGAACAGTGTGTTATGTCATGCAACAATAACCACCTCTCACAGATGCAGTAGTGTGAGCTGTTATTCCACTGACACTGTGGATACTTCAGAAACACACAAACGAGGCAGGATCCTCACTGCTGCATCCAGATCCTCTGCACTCCACAGACTCAGACTGTGACTACTCCAAAATCTGAGGCTAAAAACAAAAGTTGATTTAGTGTTTACGTTCACGTGGACCTGTTATAAATGATTTTCAGATCTTTAAACCGTGTTATAGTTGTTTCCCCTCACCCTTTACTCCCCTGACATTGTATTTGGAGTGATTCATACAAGTTTGATCAATCTTTAAACTCTCATTTTCAGGACGCCATATTGCCAAACGATCCCTGTTTTCACCACCACAAACATGTCCCCCACTGCTCTGCACTTACTTCATTGGCCAATTTCACTTTATTAATCTTTGATACACGTAGGATTCAGCAGCTTTGCCCACTCAGTCTAGTACAAATGAAAAATTCTGCTGCTCACTAAAGTGATGGGCAGTTATCCATAAGAGACGCCCTCCCACTGAGCACCGCAGTTTTCAAACGCAATTAAAATGTGCACATTACAACATAATGATCCTGTCATAGATTATAACCATATAACTGACACAAGCACAATATGTCTTCTTTACTGAGTGACTTTGAGCTTGGATGGTTTATGCTTCTGACATTGCCCTGATCCCTGGACATGTGGAATCCTCCTTTTGAGGCTGAATGTTCCATATCGCCTATGGACCCGTGGTAATGTGATTTCAGCTTTGTTCCAATGAAATGTTTCACAGTTTTCTGTATCTCCCAGGGATGTACCTATTACAGCTATTTTTCTGCACTGGGAATCAGGTAAGCTACAAAAAATCCCAACTTATTTACCTTTATTGCCCAAAGTTCATACAGCTACAGTAAATAAATCAACTGTATTACCTCCTCTTGCCCGTTGTTGCTTGTTATTCCTCATACAGGTAGAATATCGTCATCTTCCTAAAATAATCTAAGTCACTAGCCTAAGTCACTTTTTGCCTAAGTTTTCCTTAAGCAAAAAAATGCCATAATTTCAATTTTGGGGGGAGTTTTTTGTGTTTCCTGAAAAACCCCAAAAAGTGACTTATGCGATTATTTTAGGAAGGTGTCAATATTCAAATCATTTTTAACCACCATTTAGGCTTCCATGTTTTATAAGATACATTGTCACTTGATAACAAATGAAAATATGCCTAAATTTCTGCATACATAAGACCATTCTCCCTCCCCCTCTCTCCTTTTCTGTCCCTGCTGCTGCTGTGAAAGAGCGTGGGCATCCTGAAGTTCCTGTATAATTATGCCTCTAACTGCTCTGCTTGGCACTGGCTCCTAAAGACATTTGAATAATGTTCTGGGAAGAAAATGAATCATGTATCTGGCCCTGTCATGGCACAAGGCGTCCAGAATGGAACTACTTGCGATCTCTGAACAGAAGTTTGGCAAATGTATGCTTTCAAATGAGTGCGATAGTGAAACATTGTGGCTGGCTGCAGAGTAATGAGGATATGAATGCATGAGACAATCGAACATGAGCTGAACAAAAGCCTTTCAGATATGGACCGACGTTCTGTTGAGTTGGTATGCAAATGAAAGCTAGTTTGTTGAAACGAGATACCTGTGTTTATCTGAATTTATTCTATATTTTACATTTTTATAGCATAATATTTAGTAGTTTAATGCACATACACATATTGCATTGTACCAACCAAACATGGTCGTCCAATCAGATTTGCTTTTTCAGTGACGCATGTGAAACAAAGGAGCTCATTGGTCACCTTGGTCAAATTTCTCTACAGAAGGACTATGCTTGTTCCTGATTGGCTAATCCACTTGTCAATCATGCTCATCTAAACCTGTTGAGATACAGGAGTGATCAGACACGTCTTGGTAAATTGTGTAGATCCCAGGCAAGGTTAGTATTTAGTGTGCAGAGGGATCATAGACTGAATGGACAGAGCTAACCCGCTAGCCACGTTCCATGTTGGAAGTGAGGATGGGGACACTTCCAGCTCCTTCTGTTTTGACCCGGGCTCCAATTGACTTGCATAAGATTATTTTCACGCCTCTTGGTAACTGCTGCAGTGGACCTCGTCATTTTGGTCTTAAAATGTTCATCTTAACCCACTCTACATGATCCTAGGGTTTCTATTCCGCTCCAAAGTCGTCCCTGTAATCGTTAGGCTCCAGTCAAATGAAGCTTATTGATGCTATCGATCATCACACTCATCCAGTTCTTTACAGAGTCTACGGGATGGACAGAGCCGACTGACCATGTCCCTGATTTTAACCGAACTTTAATCTTACCCAACTATAACCCTGTTCTTACCCAACTTCTTCCTTTTTATGACCTATTGTAGCAAACTTTCCATCTGGATCTGATTTATCTACACCAGCCTGACAAGAAGTGGTTCAAGTGTAGATCACCCGGGCAGATCCCTGGACAGTGAGTCAACTCGACTGGGTCCTGGTTCTAACTAGGTCGCCTGCTTCATACCTCTACCATACTTCATACCTCTGCCATACTTCATACCTCTGCCATACTTCATACCTCTACCATACTTCATGCTTTTTCTTTGAAAGGTGTTGGGTGGAACTTGCAAAAGTAATTCCACTGTGAAGAGGATGGAACACATTGTAATGCTGAATTCAGTATTCATTAGCAGCCTCCCTCCTAAAGGTCTATCCCAGGGCAGCTGCGGTTACAAAAGCAGAGTGTAGAGTGAATAAATAATGCACAGAATCTTTAAGCAACACTGAGGGAACAGCATCCTTAATTACAACTTAGCTAAATCAACAAGAAACAAAGCAACACTGAGATGCATTAAAGATACTCTATGGCTACGTTAGGACTGCAGGGCTCAATGCTCAATCCAGATTTTTTTGGTGAAATCCTGTTTTTTGGGAGGTTGTTCACATTTCCAATGAGGCTACCTCATTGTCTCTAGTGTAACTGACTCTCCAGCGCTGGGATTACGTGGTTTACGTTCGGCTCTTACTCACTCCACAGACGCAAGACGCTGTTTACTAAACCAATGCAGCGGTTCTTAGAGACTTTTTCAAGCTGTAGCTTCCAGTTAGCACTAAGTTTGTTGCAATGACAGACAAGAATCCACCACCAAGAGGTCACTGAAAGAAAAAGAGAAGGGAAAACAAAGGTGATTCCCTCCAGGGATGGCTGCACTGAAGCAGATGAAGGGCCTAAAGACTGATGTGACTGTCGCAAAATTACTTCTGGTCAGGAAAATTCTGTGCAGCAATGTTTTCTAGGATAAACTACTTCATTAAAATGTAAATGTAAATTTAAAGTAATCACTTTCTCTCACACAACTTTATTACAACTCTGAATGTTGTTGCAGTTATGATAATACTAAGAGAGAATAGTAGCAGCAGCACCGACAGTGCAGTGGCTGTAAAGGTTTTTGGCATAAGGAGGAATTTGAGAAAGGACAAACAGTCGCTGTACTTCTTGTTCCTTGGAAAATCTTCTATACCACCTTCATGGATGAGATTGAGAAGGAGAAGGACGAGGTTTTTGGCCATGGTGTTTTATAGGGCAGTGGCAGTAACGTCCGTAGAAATGAACATGTGGTGTCACAGCCAAGAGTGGTGAGATTGCTCTGTGCTTCAATGCTTCAATGACAGAGTTCATACACTATTTTTGTATGACAAGAAGAACGTTTGTGTAGATTTGTGTGACATGTAGGTCGGATGAACGACCTGGCAGTTCAGACTGAAGTCGCTTGTCAAAAGATGGGATATGTATCGGTTTTAGGACCACATATCCAAGTGGCCTGGGTCACATTTATAAAAACAGATCTGTGTCGTTCATTCATTAAAAGATCAGATACAGATCAAATAAGATCTGTGTCGTTCAGTCATTACAAGATCAGATACAGATCAAATAGGAGCAAAAAAATCTGATTTGGGTCACTTCAGGCTGCAGTTTAATTGTAGCCTCAGTAACTTTGTAGTAGGGGTCTATTAACTGCTTTTTTCTATGGATATACCATTATTCTGCTTAGAATGTTCCACAGTATGACTTTCAACAGCTCTACCTTACATTTATTCAATTACAGGTGATTGTGTACCTAGAAAAACAGGCATTCTGACTGTGAGAGGGGTTGCTGTAAGTCGGTCTAGCAAAGCAATATCATTTTTATGGAGAGCCCCCACCTGAAAACTTACATAATGCACCTTTTAAACCTGCATTTCTTCACTTATCCTAAATTACCTCTTCACAGAAAATATGATGACTTACTTACTTACTTATTCTTCTCAAAAGATCAGACTTTCAGAATGCTCCATGCTCCCGTGAACATCTTCAGATCAGAGTTCTTCTTCTTAGTCCTCGGTGTAACACATCACAGAGTCTCTGAACTGGGGAACATGAGCGTGTCTTAGACTTTTTTGTTAGCTTTTTCATATTTAATACTTTCTCCTTCTCCTTTGCTCCACCAGTGCACCAATTACGGCAGTTAAGATCGGCTCAAAAACATCTGAACTAACTAAAGCTTTCCTACAAATGATTGCTGCCTGGAACCTTTACTGTAACTCTAGATTTCTCACCTTGCTATGTCTAACAATGTGTGGTTTGTCGCTCTGTTACACAACCTGTTTTATACATTATTTAGTTTTGGTGAGAACCTTTGGAGTATTTTTTAGATCTTTATCAGTCGTAACGTAGATCAGAAAAAGGTGTAATCAAGCTTTAATACTTCCACTGTGAAAAATACAGGTTTTGATTGGCATTTGTGTGGTTTTCATCCTCCTGTTGAGTATGAGATTGGAGCCTCCAGGACCACAGCTCTGCTCAGACTGCTGCAGGTGGGTGGGATGTGTCAGACTGTACAGGGGAGTGTTATGGGACGGCAGCGGAGTGGAGTACATGAGGACGCTGTTTTCTCAGGTCTAATAACTCAGCCACCTACCGAGGGGTTTTTATCATGTGCATAACCCGTAGACTGTGTAAAAGAAAAGTGGACTGAGCGAGTGCGACATCACCCATAGCAGCGCAGCTCAAATGAGGCTCACGATGCTAACGGTTACAAGAGCGAATGTGGACCCTGGATCTATGTTATGAACAGGATTTTTTTTGACAACCAAAATAGTAACCCAAAAAAAAAAAAAATCTGAATCATGTAGAGCGGGTTAATACGAACATTTTCTCACTGCAGCAGGTACACAGCAAAAACTGGAGGGTTAAAATTTCAGGGTAAAATATTCCAGAGTTTTTAGCACAAACTATTTGAAAGTTAAATGGGGGTCTGAGTTGGGGTTATTTGCCAGAGTTGATATGGTTGGTGTTAATTCAACTTCTTTTTAGTTAATTTAAAATGAAATAATGTTCCAAATTCGTTCAAACTGCTCTTTTCTCATGGGAGTTTAAAGTGGTGGGTGGGAAGTGCCAAATTAACGCTAGTGGAAGTTGAATTAACTCCAACCATATCAACTCTGGCAAATAACCTCAACTCAAACCCAGATTTAAATTTCAAATATTTAAAACAAATTAAATATTAACCCTACATTTTTTGTTGTGTGTTTCTATGGTATAAACCAAGGGATGTTTGTAATGTTTAATCAAATAAACTAGATTGTAACCAGGATGATTATTTCACACTTCTTAAAGTCTCACCCATCTTACCTCACATCATCAGGTGGTAATCTAAACATTTCTGTTACATATTTGAAAGTCATTTTCATGCATTTCCATCCAAATTCACGTGTGTTTTGAGTTGTTTTTGTAGGAGTTTTCCTATATTTAGATTATTTCCTGATGGTCCATGGTGGAATAAGGAGACGTTAAAGCAAAGTCATTTCTTGGGCTCTGGCACAATGCAGGAGGTTTTCCACAGCACTGTATCCTTCAGCTTCACACTTAAGAAGGTTAACTTGGTCTGGTTCAGGAGACTAGTTTTGGTGAACTTTCTCCAGCTGCCGGAGACAAAGACACTGGGCTGGGTTCCTCTGTGGGGGGTGTGGGTAGATGTGGGAGCAAAGGTGAAATATGGGTTAAGTTGACGCAAGATTCAGCAAATATTTGAACTACAGATAAATCCCCATACTAGTTTTCAAAAGATATATTTTGTCTTGAATTCTTAATAATATTTTGCTCTCTCTCGACATATAGACCCCGCTCTGTATGTATAAACACTGCACAAATTCGCATTTCGTAATTTTTCATGATAAATAACTCTGGACTTTACCAGGTTCTAGCCCTTGGTCTTTCCCACCCTGCTCTATGAAAGTATAAATGCCAGAAGTTTTGAATCAGAATATTTTATGATAAATGAAATAACTTGAATAAAAAATAGTAGAAATGGAAATAATTGAGGGGAAAAAAGCATTAACATGTCATATGTGGGTATGATTTTACTTTACTTTTCAGCATCTTTAATTCAGAGTGACAAAATTCAAGTTGAGAAAATCAAGTTGACAAATTCAGATAAAAATTCATGTTGAGAAATTCAATTTGAGAAATTCAGATAAAAAATTCAAGTTGAGAAATCCAAGTTGCCAAATTAAGATAAAAAAATTCAAGTTGAAAAATTCAAGTTGCCAAATTCAGATAAAAATTTCAAGTTGAGAAATTCAAATGGAAAACATTCGGGTCAAAGTTCACGACACATTCTGTTATTATGGGAACTTGGGAACACCAGGGAGCGCTATGCTTATAGAGGCCAAAATGTAGAAGACATTCAACAACCAAGCGGGAAGTATTTATTTTAAACGGTGAGTGATTATTTACTAGTTTATGTTTTCATAGCTTTGGCAACTTTGGATTGTTTTCTTTTTTTAATCTGAATTTCTCAATTTGATTTTTTTGTCTGAATTTCTCAACTTAAATTTTGGCTGAATTAAAGATGCTGAAAAGTAATGTAAAATAATATCCATCTATCACATGTTAATGCTTTTCCCCCATTTTTTTTCCCATTTCAACTATATTTCATTCAAGTTATTTCGTTCATCATGAAATATTCTAATTCAAAACTTCTGGCACATCTATCCTTCCATACTTCTCCACCGTCTGGCCCTCGTCATCATCACTCATCCCTTTGTAAACCTTCCCCCACAGCGAGATAAAGCTTTCTAATAACGCCATACATGCATCTAATATTATTCTTATTATGCCGTCAAAGAATAGTGCTGAGAATCCCTTCGCAGCTCTGCATACGCTGCTGAAATATTTGGGATGAATGGAAAAGGGTGTTACAGAGGAGGTGATTCTGCAGAGTCACACTGTTAAAGCTCTACATTGTGTAATTCCGAAGGCGTAGAGAAAGATTTGATTCAGAGGGTGAGCTGGTGCCTGGTGCAGACGCTGGTATTAAACCAGTCTGGAAGATGATGAAAATGTCTGAATGATCCAGGTCTTTCTCTCTGAATCTACTCCACATTTGTTTTGGCTTTATATAACCTTACCTGGCCAGCGAAAGGACTGTTCTCTGTATTTCTTCATAAACTGATAAGAATTCATGTAGATCTTTTTGTCCTGATCAGTATGGAAGATAATTTGTTTCATCAGATTTTTAATTTTAAATGCCAATAAATTTCTCACTTTGAATTTTTGTAACTCTGAAAAAACAGATTTGAATTGTTTTTATACTGAATTGTAATTGCTGAAATTTTACGTGTGCATTTTCAAAGTGTTTTAAATTCAAAATTAAAATTTCACCTTCAGCCCAGATATTTTCGAGTCCTCAAATTCAACAGTCAAAATTCAGAGTGTAAAATTCGCAGTAAAAAAATGCCCAGGAATGATCCAAGACGCCAAGACAGAAGCAATCGATCCAAACTGATCCAATCTAATTTAGTAACAAACAGGAAATGGTGCAGTGAAGCGATCTGATTGGCTCATCCAAACCTCAAACCCCGCCCCCAGATGAGAACAGCCAATAGGAAACAGCCTCTGTCCTCCTCACTCAAACAGGATCGATTGCTTCTGCCTGGACTTCTTGGATCTTTGCTGCGAAATTTTTCATTGCGAATTTTACACTTTTACACTGAATTTTAACTGTTGAATTTCAGGACTTGGAAATACACGCACCGAATCTAAAGGTGACATTTTATTTTGAATTTGAAACGTATTGAAAAAGTGCCCTTAAAATTTCTGCAACTAAAATAAAATAAATAAAAATAATACAAGGCACCTTTTTTCAGATTGTGAGAAATTCAGTGGTGTGTAAAATTCAAAATCTGATGGAACAAATTATCTTCCATAAATCAGCGCTAATAGTGGCTCAGTTCAATCACAGGGGATAAATGTGGCAACGTTTTGAGGAAATAAATGTTATGTTTGTGAAAAATGTGCAGAAAGAGGTGCGTTTGTGAACAGGTAAGTTTGTTCTTTCACTCAAATGAACGTAAAGGTCCTATGTAAAAATCCTACACAAAAATGACCTCGTGTTCGAATGTTTTTACCTACTCAAAAACAAACGTTGTGTTGGTCCATTCACACATGTTTGAGCCTTTATTATTAAATTCTCTGTTCTATCTTGTGATGTCAAGGTCCTTTCACCTTTAGTTTAGTGGAGATTTGCAATTCCAGAGCTGAAATCATCCAAATTCTTTTAATGAAGGAGTTTAAAAACACAATTGAGCGTTTCCTGGCTTCACCGAGCAGAACAGGGAGAAGAACTCAGCCTAAATATGCAGGGTTTGTGCATTAAACATGTGCGAATGAAACAAAACACAACTCCAACTGCGGAACACGCTGGAAAAATCAAACTTTTGTCACATCCAGCTGAGAGAAAAGCACAAATGCACAAAGCTCTTACCTTCTACACATTTTTCCACAAACTAAACACTCGGTATCGGTGCTAAAATAACGGCTAACGTACGTCTGTCATGTTTGGTTTGGTTTGTGTGGGTGTTTTTCGCCTTTGGTTTCTACACAGACCTCACTCCTGTGACATGATTGTCGCCCTATCACACCAGCGGGGGCACGACGAGATGGATTCTGGTGAGTTTGTGAATATCGCAAGAATCCATCTGGCTGTGGAAGGTTAGAAAAAGTCCCAGTGACATTAAGGCTGCGTTTATATGATGCGCATTTATATGAAAAGGATTAAGCCAATAAAGAATAAATAAATAGATTCATGGGTGGATTAGTGGGTTAAGAACTCATCTCGGTAACTCAATATAAAGAAAATTGCATGATGTTCAGGTAAAGGACAAGGAGTTACAGCGTCCAACTCATGTCAAAGAGTTTAAATACCCGGGATTGACATTTAAGAAACACATTACCGTATTTTTCGGACTATAAGGCGCATCGAAAATCATTACATTTTCTCAAAAATCAACAGTGCGCCTTATAATCCAGTGAGCTTTATAGCCCGAAAAATACAGTAAGTGCCTCACAAAAACTGTTAATTTTAACTTAGTGAACTTTAGACAGGTACGATTTTTTGCTTGGTCACTTGCTGCTGGGACAACACTCAAACCAGTCCAATCACTTCTTTAAAAAGTTCTAAAAATATTTTTAGACAAGTACAATTTGCTTAATTTTAATAATTTTGTTCATTTTAAATATGGGTGTTTGGGGTACAAAGTTTTGCACAGACTCACTCCCCCCTCCGCTACAGGACTTTATTAAAACAACAACCGTCAGTGGGATGGGAACTAGAGCCATGGCCTGGGGGAACTGTGAGGTCCCACACAGACGGGCTACATCTGGACAAAGTTCTGGACCAGTCTCCCATTATCGATAAGAAAGACTCCAACACTGGACACTTTCAAACCACTCTTGAAACAGTGGCTAAAGGAAAACCAAACTTGTGGACACTTTTAGCCTTTAACTGTCTATTTGTCACTTCTGTTAAATTTGTGGTGTCACTTGTCCAGGGACGACAGATGGAAATTTGCATTTTTCTTTGCTATAATCTGGCATATTTACACTGCACTGTTGTAGATGTTCATTAATACGCACTGTCCCTATTAAATAAAGAATAAATGCATAAATTGAAGACGCAAAAGTGGCGTTGCCTCTTTTATTCTATTTTTAAATGAGCATTTTTGATGCAAAAGTGAGTGAAATTTGATATGGTGCACACCGGGCCGCTCGGTGGGTTAGGGTTAGGTTAGGGTTAGGGTGCTGAGATACACTTTTGTACTGTATGTATGTGACATAAACGCATACACAACGTGAGCAGATCTGACCAGAGTTTTGCATCTTGGACAGTGCAGATGGAAACAGCCCCTAAAACACCGTCACCGTCTAATCAAAAGGCACTTCCCATAAAATATTTTGCCGTTTTTACCCTCAAGCGTCCTCGTGCAAACAGGCCCTAAGAACGCACTCTTTGGCAGCCATGTTTTGCTACATCTCTACCACGCCGTCACAAGTATTTTCATAAACTCCCATATGCAATAAAACAGCGGCTCATCCCATCGCACACATAAGTCTGACCTATAACTCCCACATACTCAGCTGTCGTACATCGGGCGGGCTCTGCCTCGTCAGCACTCCCCACGAGAATACGACGCTGCTCCTGGGACTGAACCGACGTCTTTTCCCCGACACTGGAGCTATTTAAAGTGTCACTCCTTTCACTCAAAAATCCTCATTAAAATAGTTAAGATTGTACAGAAATGTCGATTGCTTGATTAAAGTTTCTTATTGTTGCAGTTCATAATTGCTCGACCATCTTCCTGCTTAGACGTGACACACATACAGCTGTTACCTAGCAACCATAATGTTAACCAGGGTGAAAACTTGTCAAAACTGCACCATAGTTCACAAATAAAAGCATAAGACGCGTTTATATCAGTTTGTTTTGTTCAATGAAGGTTTGAAGTGTCAGAAAAACGTGTTCATTGCGCGTCAGTTTTTGCTGTGTTTTGAATGGAAATTTGCCCACTGTAAATCTAAGGTAATTGGTGCTTCTGTGGCTTAAAGTGGAAAGAGGTGAGTGGATGTGAAGAGCAACACTGCTCCCTGGTGGAAGAAATGTGTACTTATTATTCAATTCTTGTATTTATTGTGTTTTTCTGTCGCTCTTTCATTTTTTGTGTGTATATCCAAATTTTTAATACTGTTTGTTTGATACTGTTGAAGTAACATCACAGTCGGGCTTTATTTTATTCTGTACTGTAGTAATTTGCATGTACTTTAAAAGATCATGGTCATACTGTATATTGTGAGTTTTAAGCCAAATAATATTCTTACCTTATCCTTATTATATGTTGGATTTGTGTGTTTGTGTGAATTAAACAAAACACAACTCCACAACACACGTGTAATAAAACATGGCATGAAGTTCAATATATAGAGTCATATATAATAATTAAGTATAATAATTAAGCTCTACATGAAGTACATTTAACTATGGGGTGTGCATTGCCATGAGTTTGATGATACAATATATATCATCATATGTAAGTCACGATTTGATATATTCCGAGACTAAATCATAGGACGATATATTGTGATTTATCAATAATTACTTCTAATACCTGCCCCTTCATGAGAACACAACTGCATGAAATATCAGTTGTGAAAAATAATTTAAATCAGCAGAACGGTGAATGTAACTTATGAATTTTTGTGACAAATATTTTTAAAAATCAATTAAGATGCATTTTGAATCGATTTGAGAATTGTGCAATAATAAATATACAGACGATATATCACTGAATAGATTTTTTCTTACACCCCTACGTTTGACTAAGAATTTAATACATTCAAATAAAATATCTTTTGCGTCTTTAAAGTTGAATATATATTTATACAATTATTTATTAATTTTCATCCAAAATTCTAATTCTGTGGACTAATGAATGGGGCCAGTGTGATTAATGTTCAAACATGGTTAAAAAAACTGAACAGGTCATTGGGCTCATTTCTGCTTAAAGATCCAATATTGCACACAAATGGATTCTTGTGAGATTATAACATTAACTCCTCTAAAACCTGGAGTTGTTTTGTTTCATTCACATATGTTTGTGTAACCGTTTTTTTAATCTCTGCCAAGGAGATTATGCGATCGAGTCGGTTTATTTCTTCATTTATTTATTTGTCTGTGGACAGGATTTCTCAGAAACTACTGGACAGATCTTCATGACATTTTTACCAGAGGTAGATCTTGGTCCAAGGACGACTCCATGAAATTTAGGTGATGATCCAGATCCAGACCTGGAATCTGGATCTGCATATACAATCTTAGTGAGATTTCTCAGAAACTACTGGCTGGATCTTCATGAAATTGTCACCAGAGGTAGATCTTGGTGCAGGGACGACTCTGTAAAATTTTGGTGATGATCCGGATCCAGATCTGGATTCTGTGTCCACGTCATCCCTTGGCGGAGATCAGAAATCTCGGATTGCTCTTGTTTTTAGTCTGCCTACATCTCCAAAGCAGTTTTCAAGTGAACAGCTCCTTTTTACCTTTTGTTCAGTAGAGTTTGGCAATTCCAGGACTGAAATGATCCAAATGATTCTAGTGAAGGTGCACAGAGTTCAAAAATACAGTGGAGCACTTCCTGTATCACCGCATTACATCACAAGGTGGAACAGAGTGTTTTCAGTTTGAGAGAAGAACCCAGCTTAAAATGCAGGGTTTGTGTGTTAAATAAATGAAACAAAACACAACCTAGGTATTGTGAGAAATATCTTTGTAGAATTTCATTGTTTTCTGTGTCCTCTGTGTGTTAGTAAGGTTACGGGGGTAGAGTTGAAGGGACTGGTGAATATGTGGTCATCACAGGGGTCAAACGTGTAACCAGCTGTCCTTGTACTGAAAGGCATCCTGCTTATTAGGTGTTTAAACTCATAGCATTCTTGACAATGCTCCTATTTGTACTGAAGACCATCCTGCTGACCATGTGTTTAAACTTAAAGCACTCTGGACAACACCTACTATTGTTTTGAAGACCATTCTGCTGGGTACATGGTTAACTCGTGAAGGTGCAGGCCATTGTACTGAAAACATACTGCTAGTTATATGATAAACACCAGGGGCTGTAAAACAAAGGATGCTATGTCAAGATGGGAGTATTTAAACCTCCCGCTTTCACTGTACTACAGAGACGGTTTGATAGAGGCTGTGTTGAAGAGGAGACCACTGAATGATGACCTGTATCTGCATTTGCTTGAGCCAGAATTAAAGTAACCATACGCAACTACATCAAGTCTGATGGACTCTTGTTTTCATCGCCTCCTGAAAAGCTAACAGTATGTTTGCGATAAGGAAACAGTTTTATAATGTATTAGGAGCTTTTTAAACAGCTGTCTGCTCTCTGTGCTGTGTTGAGTTGCCTGTGCAGATGAGTGGCACCTGAACGCAACATCTTTTATGTCTGATCGGATGTGGGAGGGCCTCTTGTGATCAGCGTTTCCCGTACAGTCCCAGGCCTGCCCACTGTCATGTCGAATCCTCGTTCCTTCAGACTGTGGAACAAACCTCGCCACTTTGTTCCTCCTCAGATCAACACGTATCATGTACAGTTAATCTCATTGCACAGCTATGATCGGCTGCACTTTTATCAAGCTAAAAGCGCCGCGGTACCTGATTTTTACCGACTTTAAGAGCCCGTATTACGCTGTTTTCTGATCTACATTATGATGTTGTTTACCCAGAGTTGCATTTTGTCTCATTCACACATATTAATCGCACAAACCCTGCAGATTTAGGATTTATTGAGTTTTTTTTAAAACTCCTTACACATTCATTAGAATTATTTGGACAATATTCTCTATTCACACTGACCAGAAGACGTTGGAAATAAGTGGATTGCAACTTTCGGGCTTGAATGGATTCAGCAGTAGAGGTCTTCAGAACCTGCTGAAACTTTCCATGCAAATACAGTAAGTAGGTTGTAACTGTTGATCTGCTGAACATAACGAAACTCTACAATAACCATTCTTTTATCTTTTAGAAAAATTATAATTCACAAATAAGAAAGCAATTTATAAAAGGAAAAAAGAATACAATGGCGTCTAGATGAAGAAATGTTTCGTGTTTCCAAACATCTGCCGATCCCAATATTTACTGAATTATAAGTAAGAGGTAGGTGTTCGTTTGAAAACTACAGCTTCATGACATCACAAGGTGGAACGGAGCATTTCTGAGCTTTTAGGTTACTAGAGTCAACTTGTAGGACCTTTAAAAACATTAAAAAAAAAAACAGAACTATTTGTTTTAAACAGTTTGAAGCCGTCCAAAACTTTTCCTCATTTATCTTATGCATCATGAGCATCCTAATTATCTCCACCAAGGAGATTATGTGATCGAGTCGGTTTATTTCTTCATTTATTTATTTGTCTGTGGACAGGATTTCTCGGAAACTACTGGCCGGACCTTCATGAAATTGTCACCAGGGGTAGATCTTGGTGCAGGGACGACTCCGTAAAGTTTTGGTGATGATCCAGATCCGGATTCTGGATCTGTTCACGTCATCCTTTGGCGGAGATCAGAAATCTCAGATTGCTCTTGTTATTCAATGCAATGAGTTTCTAAGCTGGCGGAGATGAAATCTCAGATTGCTCTTGTTATTCAATGCAATGAGTTTCTAAGAGCTTTTCACAACTTTCAGAGGTCAGAGCGGCGTTTGGGTGTCAGGGTAGCACTAACGACTAACATGCCAATTACGCACTTCCAGATAATTGGACAAAAAACATTTATTTTGACCTCATACATCTGTACTGGCGCAAGACAAATTTTGCTCAAATACACAAGAGAGAAATCATCATTGCGATCATATTGTAACATTTGATGATTTCAGATGGTAGAAGATAATATAATTCAATAAGAAATTTACTGCATTTTGTCAGAAATATTCAAAATAGAAAATCACAATTGTTAAAGCTTTTTATTTGTTTGCAAGTGGCTCCACAAACTTGCATTTTAAACTCTTCAAAGTTTATTCAATTGACCGTACACACTTATTTGGGGTTGAATATCAGCACAATTTTTGGAGCTAATGCGAAAAAAACGAAACACTTTTATTTATATTGACAGAGAAGGCGATAAACATGATGCTTTTTTTGCTTTGTTTGTTTCATGTGAACAGGCCCAGTAATTACAGAGATTTTAGCCATAAACCAGGTCAACAATTGAAAAAAGTAAAAAATGAACAAATTAATTAAAAATCCGGTACAAATTCTACCATGTAATCCCCTCTCTCGGTACTTGAGTGTGAGATCGCTTTGTAATGGACCTATTATCCCATCAGAGACCAGCAGCAGCTCCACCACCGCCACTTGAACGTTTCTAACTGAAGTGCGATTTCTGAAACATCCCTTTTTTATTGCGAGCCGCCAGCAGACTCCTGAACTTTCATTTGAACTGCCAGATTACAGCAGTTAGTTCTTAGAGCGGTGAGGCCAAAGGTCGACCAGATCCGAGCAGCTGCAAGGCCATCGCTCACGTACAGTTCATCCCGTGTGCTGCGTTACAGGAAATAGACTCATTTATAGTGAGCTGCTGTGAAAGTCCTACAGAGCTACATTTATAAGCCCAGTAGAAATCAGATAATGCATTAATCTGATAATTATTATTATTTATTATTATAGATTATTATTTTTTTTTATAAAGCAATGTTTGTACTTGGAAGACAGAGTGCCATGATTTTTTCCAGATGTTTTATTTTTATTTTTTTGTCTTTACCACATTATTTTTCCCTTTCCTTTTCCTATAAGTAAATCAGATTACTGACGCCAGATGCAGGCCTAACTGTTAACCAGAAAGCCTGAATTTATATAGATGTATATTAAGAGCAATAAGAGCAATCCGAGATTTCTGATCTCCGCCAAGGGATGACATGGACACAGAATCCAAATCCGGATCCAGAATCCAGATCTGGATCCGGATCATCACCAAAATTTTACAGAGTCGTCCCTGCACCAAGATCTACCTCTGGTGACAATTTCATGAAGATCTGGCCAGTAGTTTTTGAGAAATCTCACTAAGATTGTATATCCAGATCCAGATTCCAGGTCCGGATCTGGATCATCAACTTTAAAGATTTTATTTGAATGTATTAAATTCTTAGTCAAATGTTGGGGTGTAATAAAAAATCTATTCAGTGATATATCGTCTGTATATTTATTATTGCACAAAGATTTTATATTCAGATCCAGATTCTAGGTCCAGATCCGGATCATCACCAAAATTTAATGGAGTCGTCCTTGGGCCAAGATCTACCTCTGGTAAAAAATTCATGAAGGTCCGTCCAGTACTTTCCGAGAAATCCTGTCCACAGACAAATAAATAAATATAAACTCGATAAACCGTCTCGATCGCATAATCTCCTTGGCGGAGATAAAAAAAAGTTTTGTCCATGTTTTTACCTTTAAGTAGATGGTAAATTAAATTGAGATTACTAATTTGACTATAGCAAAAAAACAAATAAATAAATAAACAGAAATTTGGGTATGTTGCAAATTGTACAACAACTAGAAAGTGCTTGCCAAAGGGAAGGTCCTGTTTGTGCACTAACTGTGATCAGGGGCTTATATCTTGATCCAAAAGGTTTGTCGCATATTTGTAACTGTCGGCATTAAGGCGTATCATGACATTGCAATAATCTGATAACTTCAGAAATCAGATAATGATCAGATTTTTGATGTTTGTGCATGCAGGTCCAAAATCCAGTTCCAAGTAGAAATTATAAGAAAAAAAGAAACGTTAAGTATAAATTTGCAAAAATACAAGCCTAAACAACAGAATAAAGCAGCAAAATGGAGGTGTACCCCAAGGATCTGTTCTAGGGCTCATTATAATTTTAACTTTTTCTGATTAAGATAATTCCAGCAACTTTTTTCTTGCCTTTAAGCTGCTCTTTTTAGCTGTTCTCAATTAAAAAAAAAAAAAAAAAAAAAACCTTTGAATCTGTTTCTATCCCTCCGACCCATATTCTCACATACAACACATGAAAAAAAAGAAAATGACATTACATGAAACAAATACAAAATAACATAAATTAATAAATTTTTTTTTTCCTTGCCGGAGAAGGAGATGCTGGGACAGTTATCCATTTGCCTGCTTGTTGTTGGACATTCTGTATTTTTGAATTATGACCTCTCTGTTTGCTAAATTAACAATTTTGTGAAGCCCGTCGAGATAACTGTTGTTGTGACTTTGGGCTATACAAAAATGTATTGAATTGAATTAAAATGGGGAGGAAGGGGGTGATGTTGAGGTCTGCAACTTGTGTAAAGTCTTAAACCACAGAACCGGGGCCCAAAATCAGCCGGACCACCTCCTTTGGGGCCCTACAATCCTTACAATATAACGCTTTTAACCCATTAAACCAAGTATTTTTACTATGACCCAAGTAAAATAGTTTATAGGTGTAGACAATACTGTAGTTTTGAATTTATTTTTATTGATATCAACAGTGCATATCAATCAAACTTAAAGAGGGTCATTGAAGCTCAGTGAACAGTGTGAATTACAGATGAAAAAGCCTGCAACCCCATAATTCTAATGTTAATCCAATCAATTTTCTTTTTCTTTTTGACACATAATTCCTCTTTGACACGTTTCACTTTGTCTTTATCATATCTTACGGTGTCGCTTCGCCCTTTCACATCTCTCCTGTGAAGTCCTTGTCACCGTGGCCCATTTTGCGTTGACAGATGACCCGTCCCTCCCTGGGCCCCGGCGTCGCCTCGTCCCCCGGAGCCGAGCGGCGGAGGTGGGCCGGCCTGACGTCTTTGTTCTGTCCACGTTCATTTATCACAGCTCCGGTCTCCGAGGACAGAGCCGTACAGACGAAGCGCCGTGATAGACCTGCTATTAACTGCGCCGTCATGAAAATCCATCTGTTATTTGTATGTCTTGGCGTTTGATGAGGCGTTATTGTGCTAAATCTGTCTTTTCTCCTCTTTTTTAAAGCTTTGAATCATTTTATAACATTCCCGCATCAAAAACACACTTTTAATATGTCTTCAATGCATGTTTGAGGAATCTAGAGATCTTTCCTCTGCACTATGACTTATTGTTAGCAGAATAATTCAACCCACAAGCCTTAATGCCCCAAAGAAATGTAATACTCCCTCTTTATGCTAATTCCCTATACTTTTTAAACATTATTTCCTCCCAGAGTTTTGTTTCATCTGTGCTTTTTATCCATAAACAAGCATTATAAGCTCTGAACTTCTCCAAAGCACAAAATGTAATTCGGTAATAAAAATAAAGATCTTCCCCAGACACATTCTGAGTTCAGTTTTGCTTCACAATAAACCGTCTGTTGTTTCTTCTCATTTATCCACAACATAAACAGTTTTTTTCGCCCTCTGTTGACAGTTTAGCTCAACTCCAGGAAGCCTTTGTTTAATAAATTCTCATAATTCTCATAATGTTGTATTAATTTGGTAGATTAATGTCCGTTTTCATGCTGTAGTTGGAGATAAGGACTGGTACAATAAACTTCTGCCTACACCAAGTCAATGTTTGATTTGATTGTTCTACAGACTGAATGTGTTTCATTTTATGGGCATCATAAGCAAGATTATTTGTTTCATTAGGTTTTGAATTTCAAATGCCGTCATTTTTAATTTTTGTAACTCATTTTTGAATTATTTTTATTCTGAATTTTAGTTGTTGAAATATTAAGAGAACATTTTACATAATTAATAAAGAACGTATGTTTCAAATTCAAAATAAAAATTGGACTTTTAAATATTCAGCACAAATATATTCAAGCCCTCAAATTCAACAGCGAAAATTCAGAATTTTAGTTGCTGACATTTTAAGTGTACTTTTTCAATATGTTTCAAATTCAAAATAAAAATGTCGCCTTTTAAATATTCAGTGCATATTTCCAAGCCCAAACAGTTACAATTCAGAGTGTAAAATTTGCAATGAAAAAATTTGCAGCAAAGATCCAAGATGCCAAGGCAGAAGCAATTGAAAAAAAAAAAATAATTGATCCGATCTAATTTAGTAACAAACAGGAAATGGTGCAGTGAAGCGATCTGATTGGTCAGAATTAGCCTCATCAAAACCTTAAACCCCGCCCACAGATGAGAACAGCCAATAGGAAACAGCCTCTGTCCTCCTCACTCACAGGATCGATTGCTTCTGCCTTAACATCTTGGATCTTTGCTGCGAATTTTACACTCTGAATTTTGACTGTTGAATTTAAAGATTTGGAATGCAAAATTTTTCACTGCAAATTTTATTTTAAAAGGTGATACATTTTTATTGAATTTGAAACATATTGAAAAACAACACTTAAAATTTCGGCAACTAAAATTCAGAATAAAGATAATTCAAACTTTTTTTTTTTTTTTTTCAAATTTAAAAAACGCAAAGTGAGAAATTCTCTGGACACTTCCTATAATTTAGGGTTAATGTGATGCCTGAACCCCAGAACCTGCAGCCAGCCATGACTCTGTGGTAATTCTGGAGGTTTTGAACTTATATTAAGAATGAGTTGTATTATTGTATTACCTTTTTAAAGCATAGAAACAAATGGTCAACACTTTACTCTGCTTGAAAAGTAACAGATTAAACCTTTTTATTATCAACCAAAACTCAGAAATCATTGACTGATGCATATTTTTTAATCTAAACATGAGATTTTTATCCACAACTTTAATAAAGCAAACACATAAAGCTTAAATACATCTCAAAAGGTCCAAGTGCGTCGTCTCTAAACAGCCACACGTCCTTCATACCAACAAACCTCCCGTGGGATTTGAGTTCTCTTCAGTGTCGACCTCTCCCCTCCGTGGTGCGAGTGAGAATTGAAAAAGTGCGAGCGCTGTGCTGTGGGACCAATGATACGATGCATTCAAGAGCGTAGGAGAAGTGAAGTGGTGCGTTCAGGCGTTGTCAGTTTGTCACTGTCAGGGCTCTTCGGAGAGACGGGGCCGCTCTGACACAAAGAGGTTGCCTTTTCGGTTCGTTTTCTGATCCCGGAGGAGCCGAGCGGTGTCAGAAAACGCCAAGAACAGACACAAGATGGAGGACGCCGTGTGTGGGGGGGAAATAAAACGAGCTTTTCATCATAAGAAATGTTCTGTTGGTGGTTTTCTTTCGCCTCTAGAGATAAAACACTGAAGGAAAACAGGTCAGGACCAGATGTGTTGTTACAGGGAGTTTGATCATTTGTTCATTTTGTACTAAGAATGTGGGATACTTTGTCACTTTTAATTTAATTCCAATACCAAAGCAATTCCCTTGATGTTATAATTTCCTATTTGCTGGATATTTTATTTAGAAAACGGTGCAAATAATATAAGGTCCTAATTTTTCTACGATATATTTGATCAAAACTTGTCTTTCCCCACATTGTAAACCCAAACGCTCAAATTA
>JACN01014188.1:0-21023 GCA_000787155.1 Scartelaos histophorus
GCAGAGACCAAGTATGACATTTAATAAGAACGACAAACAATTAAATACAATTATTGACAACAAATATCTGACCTCCCGCCGCATCTGCTGAGCTCCTCAAGCTTCACTCATCCTGGATGAAAAGACCGAGCACCGTTTATCAGAACCATCCAGACAGTCTCACACACACACACACACACACACACACACACACACACACACACACACACACACACACACACACACACACACACACACACACACCAGGAGCAGAGTCGTCCACCACCACCAGCAACCACCACAGGAGGAGCTGCAGGAGGAGCTTAGGGTCCAGGAGGGTTCGTGGGGTAAAATCAGTTCAGAGAGATAAAGATAAGAAGGCCCCAGACCATTATGACATTTAAAACCAGTAAAAGAACTTTAACACTGATCCTGAATCTCCCAGGGGCCAAAGCAAAGATAAAACCGGTGTAACGTGGCCCCGCCCCCTGGACTCAGGACTCGAGCTGCTGGATTTTGTAATAATTGCAAACCTGAAATATTAATGAAAAGGAAACTAAAACGCGAAGTCTCAGGGGCCCCCACAGCACGAGGGGCCCGTGGGGCGGGGGAGGAGTCACGCGTGGGCAGCGCTGCGCTTCTCTTCCGCTTTAACCATAAACTCAGGAAAGTTGTTCCGCCGCGAGTGCCCAAAGTCCAAAGCCCAAAGTTTGTGAACCTGAGAAACTAGAGAGAAGAGAAGCAGATGTTAAGATGTCTGACTCCGTGTTTTATCTCAGAACAAGAGTGAAGGAGCGACTGGCAGCGATGGTCCTGGAGATCTCCGAGCTTTTGGACGAAATGGTCGCGCTCCATGAGCGTGAAGTCCGAGTCTTAAAACAGAGGAACATGAGGCAGCAACAGATCCTGGACTCAGTGTTGGAGCCCCGCGTTGTTTTACACAGAGCAGGTCTGCAGCTTTATCTTATTTACGTGTGGAGGAAATAACTTTAAGTGTGTGAGGAGCAGGTCCTTTCTTAGAGAGATTCTGATGAGAAAAGACAGAATTTAAAAGTGAGTTCATTGATGTAACTGTCTCCTGCAGATCAAACCCAAACTGTGTCTCGTGGGAAAGGGGAAGTCGGCTCTCGGCTGGAGGTGGGAAGAACCACAGAACCTCCTCACATTAAAGAGGAGCACGAGGAACAGGAGCAAGGAGAGTTTACAGGATTCCCATCTTCTCCTGTCACAGTCAAAAGTGAAGAAGACGACAAACCTGCACTTCATCTTCATCTGAACCCACCTGACAAACAGACCTGTGGCCCCAGCTCAGATCCTCATCTACACCCAGAAAGAGTTGAAATGGAGAAATCCTTTGACTTCATAGATTTGAAGAAGAGCCAAGAGCCGAGTGTCCCTCACAAACACTCTGAACATAATGGTAATGATGCTCAAGCACAAAGCTCCTCTGACACTGATGACTCTCTCGAGTGGCATCAGGAGTCACACTCTGGGGGACGTGAGGCTAAACATGGAGGGATTGATGAAGTGGTCCCTGATGACGAAATAGTATTTGAATGTTACAAGTGTCTGAAGACATTTCTGCACAAAGGATCTTCTGTAAAACATACTGCAGAAAATCAGAGCAAAGGAAAAGGCCTGAGTTGTTCAGCGTGTCGGGTTGTGTCCAGACGCCAAGGAAAACGTCGCAGGAAAGTCAGTTCTGGGAGAAAAACAATTATCTGTGAAGTTTGTCAAAAAAGTTTCACTCGTGAGGATAATTTGAATTCCCACATGTTGATTCACAAAGGGGTGCGACCGCACACCTGCTCAGTGTGTCTCAAATCCTTCACAGAGGCAGGTCACCTGAGAGCACACACAAGAACTCACACAGGAGAGAAACCTTTCAGCTGTTCACAGTGTGGGAAGTGTTTTACCCACAGAGCCACTCGGGACAGACACGAGAGGAGCCACTCTGCAGCACGACCATTCAGCTGCTCACAGTGCGGGACCGAGTTTAAGCAAAAGGCTCATTATCTGAGTCACCTGCAGGTCCACAGCAGAGAGCGGCCCCACAGCTGCCCCGTGTGCCACAAAACCTACAAGAGAAAGAGTCACGTCACTGCCCACATGAAGGTGCACAACAGGACGCCAGTGTGACACGAGTGATCAAGTGTTTTCAGCTCATTCCTCCTTTAAAAAACACATGGAATCCTGACGGAGGAGACCAAGTGTCACATGGATCCTGATTAAACACAACATATATTTACATCATAATCAACCACACACACATTTAGTGTCTTTAATTGTTAATTGTCTAACTGCAGAAGTCTGAAGCATTTATGGCAAAGTAATGATATACTTGAGTTTCGAGTTTTTCTTTTCAATAAAATGTCACTGCATCAAACTTTAATCTTCATTCTTTACACACACACACACACACACACACACACACACACACACACACACACACACACACACACACACACACACACACACACACACCACAGTCTTTATTTTTATGGTCTAAGGTTATCAAAAATCTGAAAAAAAACCAAACCAAACAAACAAAAACTCCTGCTCCTCTTCTTCTCTATCATCTCCTCTGCTCTTCTGCTGTGACTCTGTAAAATATGAATTTATTTGCTACTTTCAATGAAAAAAATACACAAACGTGTGTGTGCTATTTACACTTCACATTCACTATTACAAACACTAATACTATTACTAATACTATTAATATTCACTTGAACAACACATACAAAAAAAAAACAAAGAGAACACACACTGGGACACACTGTATGACTCTTGCAGTTAAGCCCGGAGGAATTATCTCTAATCTCTTTGGTTGGCTCAGGCCTTTCTGTCATAAATGCCCCATTATTAAATGGTTTTATGATTCTCTGTAGTTCTAGAACATCTTTATGGCTGTGATGGTGACAGGACAGTCCAAACACATTTCAAGGCCACTTTTGGTAAACGCTCTGTGCAAATCTTCAAATCAGATAAACCAAAGACAAAGAAAAGGGAAGTAGTTTTTCCCTCACGGTTACACACAAGTACAAGAAATTCGAGTCTTTCAAGACTGAACTGCTGCACTTGAAATGTTGATGTTGAAATGTCATTCCTTCGTGGCATTTATAAAAAAAAAAACAGGACAGTTTTGGTTTCTCTTGTTCTTAAACCTGGAGATCAACATTTTGAAGCTATAGTCGTCTTCATTATCTTCTTAATCTTAATCTTAAATTTAATTTATGGTTTAATCTTAATTTTATGATCTTGTTATAAACCTGTTATATTACCTGTTCTGGACCCAATTTGTTTATTTGTTTGAATAATAATTTGAGATGACAAAACCTCAAATTTGTCTCAGAATTCACACACTTTCTGTTTCCTGTCATAGAAAATTCAGCTCAGACAGTTCAGGTCAGACACAAGTGACACAAGTGACACAGGTGAAGGGTTTGGCTTTTAAACTCTGACCTCAAATAAGATGCTGCACAGGGTCAGTACAGGCTAAAGTCTAATGGAAAATGGGAATGTCGTTTACTTTACTTGAGGGCAAATTGAAATGGAATAAAAACTGAAAATATAGACACCCTATTTTCATTTATTTATTTATTTTTTAACTGTTTTATTATTATTATTATTATTATTCATAGAATAACAAGCTACATGCAATCAACATTCTTGTAGACCTAGTAACAAGGAAACTTTTAAAAGAAAAGGTTCAGTTTCCATTTGTCTAAAACTGTCCTTCTGAGTTTCATTTTCTTTCATCTGATTTTGCAAGATTTTGCAATTTCAGAAACGGTTTCCATATTGGCCAAATATTCAAAGTAAATAACGCGTGTTTTATATAAAGACCCAAAATGAACAGAGCAGTTTCTTGTTTCAGACTGTTAAACCATATTGCACTTTTATAGGCTTGTTTTCTGTTGTTTTGTGGGGCTGTGGGGCGCACCGCGGCGGTGCCTGCAGCCTGCAGCGCCTCAGAGACGCGCTGCAGGCTCGAGCCATGACCTCCGATACGCATGCGCAAAGTTGCATTTTATACTGACGGAATAAGAAGGAAACGAAACCTATTCTCTTTATATCGCATCACAAACATATTTGAAATCATTCCGCTAAAAGAAGACGCGATCAGCATCGCGGGTGAGTTTTATCTTTTTGTTTTTGAACACCCAAAAGTGTAAATGTTATAGTGAGTTTAAATGGCAAAATGTATTTACATCGTACCGAAGGGATTTATTTATTATCACCATATAACATTATTTTATAAAACTTTTGTCAGAGCAGGTCTTAGCTATTATATATAGATAATATATATAGATAATATAGAACCTTTGGCTCAAGCATTTTTAACTAAATAGCAAAGAGACACAACCCAGACACAACTTTTTTCTGCGTTTCCTTTAATGCAAATAACCTACTGTAACTACACGTAAACGTCAACCCTTGATTTGCTTTGTCCTCTTCTGTTTTCAGACATAATATACACACCCGCTCTCTTAACATGAGTTTGCTCTTTTCTTTTGTCAAACTGAACTCATCATCATTGTTTAATCTATTCTAAGCTCCTGCACAACTGGCAGAGCCACAATCTTGTCTCTCAGTTTACCTGTACAGGTGAACATGTCTGATGAAGAGTCCCGTCTGCAGCCACTGCTGACCCGATATGACCTCACACTTGTGTGTGATCAGTGCTCTGTGAAGAAGGGGGAAATCACTTACAGCCTCAGAGCAAACTCACTGCAGCACCAGTGTTCTCATAACCTGCTGTTATGTCGTGTCAAAGGAGGCGGCCACTGGAGGCCGGTCTCTAAGCGCCCCAGGTTCCCAAATCCCAGTCTGTACCAGGTGTGTTGGTTCTTCAGGGAGGACTATGGCTGCTCAGAGCATAAAAACCGCTGCACTTTTGCCAGGAGTCTGGAGGAAGCTTATGTGTGGAACTTTGAGAAGGATCATAAGATGGACCATCTGTACCTGTGCAATGCAGTGGCTCAGATGAATGGAAGTGCTCCTGCATCTACCCAGTCACTAGACCTTACGGATGTAGAGCTGAAGGCCGTCTGTGATCAGTGTTGTATTCAAGAGAATGAAATTACATATTCTATCAAATCAGCTCTTCATACTTGCACTCAAAATCTTCTTTTAGCCAAATACAAAATCTCAGATCAATGGCGTCCTGTTGCAGACCTGCCTACAAACGGCCCCTTTGGTCAAAATGTCAAATACCAGGTGTGTGACTTTTTTAAGGAAGGCTCCGGGTGCACAAAAGATGGAAAGGCCTGCACCTTCGCTCGGAGCAGTGAAGAGGCAGCAGTGTGGAACTATGTCAGAAACAATCAGATACACATAAAGGACATCAGAAGTCAAGTTGCTGAGGCCAGTGTAATGACCCCAGAAAAAGCAGCTAAAGACATCGTGGAACACTTTCCTGGGCGTTTCACAGAGCTATGCAAAACATGTTTTTACAATCGACCAACAAAGCTGGTGCCCAAAAGGGACGATGACACTTGTTTAGCAGCACACAAATGGGAGCCTCTCCTTGTCCATCACCCAGCAGAGCAAGGCAAAAAGTTGAGTCAAATTCGTCCACTTCCCCGAAACTCCTCGCTGAAGTTCTGCAACCATGTCAGGGACGGTAAACCGTGCTGGCACAACCCCGGGCACTGCCCGGCAGCTCAGAGTGAGGTGGAGATGCAGGTGTGGATGGCGGAGCTGGAGAGTCTTAACGTACGTCCCCTCCTTCTTCAACTCCAGCCTCATCAGGGAGCACAGCAGATCTCCATGTACTGCAGAGTTTGCTTCCTCGTCCTGCCCTCTGCTGAGAGCTTCGTCAAGCACTGCTCCTCTATAGAGCACGCCAAGTTACTGCGGGAGGACACCAGCATCCGATGGAAAGGACGACCACCTCCTCATTCCAGACGCGCTGAATTATGGCTCTGTGACAGGTCAGGATATTCCACCATTTATATTTAGATTTAGATTTAGATTTAGATTTAGATTTATTTGTTTGGTTTGGTTGACTGAGAATGCTCCAGTAGTGAACCTTTGCTCTTCACTATAGCTTCACAATGTGTATTTAATTAGCTTTTATTCCCTTACCCAAAAGTATTTGATCATGGCCCATTCGTGTCTGTCTATACGTCCACTGTAGGGAGTATTATAACCTTTCACAACATAAGCCAGATAACAAGGACAACCTTAAATATAACTTTCTTTTAGACCAGAAACATGTGAATATGGAAAAAACTGCCCCAAAGCTCACTCTGAAGAGGAGCTCCAGGAGTGGATGATGCGCACTGAAGAAGTCGACTCAATCAGAGTGAACATAGAAGCCGAAGGCCTCATGAGCTATAATGAGCGCCTCTTGCAGGAGTACAGGAGCAGCAGCAACGAGGTGCACATTGTAAGTCCCTGTGTTCTTTTTTCAGCTGGTTTGATTATGTGACTAAATCAGCGTTACACCTTTGATGCCAGACTGTTATTTTATTATTTTAACAGATGTCTGAACGAGTCGATGACGTGATTATCTCTTGTGATGAAGATTTGGCCCGAAATTGTGATCTGGTTCATACGAAGCTGCAGTGGAAGTTCCAAGTGGAAACAGAGGTACAATGTATAACACTAACAAGAACAACATTGCAGCATACTACATCATCCATAGTAGTTGTGATATTGTGTTATCTTCTATTTTATTTATTATTATATGTTTTTTTAAAAGGTAACAACTGTTTTTAACTAATTTTCCCATTTAAAGGTCCCATGTTATGCAAAAATGAGCTTTAAGCCATGTTTTAATGTTGTTATCCCACCAAACGCACACCTGGACTTCTGTATTGTTTCATTCACATGCTTGAATCACTCTTTATTATTGATGTGTTCACACCTCCTCTGTTACACCGTGTGATGTCACCCAGCAGTAGTGTTCAAGTTTACAGCTTTTACCTTTTACCCTTTGTTCAGTAGAAATTGGCAATTTTTGGGCTGAAATTATCCGCATGATTCTTGTTCACCCACATTTTATCTCAAGGTGGATTTATGTTGGATTTGTGTGTTAAACGTGGGTGAATGAAACAAAACACAACTCTATGTTCAGAGAAATCAGAAAACTCAGAAAACAGCATAACATGGGCCCTTAACACACTAATCTGTGGAAAGTGTGTTGTCTTGTGTTGTCTTGTCTCTTGTGTTGGCTAATCCTGTAAAGTCTAAAGTCACGTACACCCTTTATATTCTCAAACACTGCACTGACTAATCATCAGGTGTGTGCACTAACCCTGACAATTTGCATTTTTGTTCAGAGGCCGCTTGTGCATGTGGCGTTGCTGAAACAGGAACCAGGAGCATGCTTTTCCCTTGATGACACCACCCCCTGCATCTACTCAGCTGGCCCCAGCTTCGTCATTGATGAGACCACTTATGAATTCACTGTGTGTTTTACTTCAGATGTTCCTGGCCTGTATGATCAGTGGCTTGTACTGGACTTTGACATGAGACCTGTGCTGTTACAAAAGCTAAGAGTGGCAGTTGGTCAGCCCTGGTCAGATGATAGTGAAGATCTAAGTGGAGGCCATGCAGCTTCCTCCGTAAAGGTCGAGCGCTGGCACACAGGAAATAGAATGATTGTTCCTTGTATGAAACGGAATGAGGAAATGGAAGAACTGCTAAAGCAGTATAAACCCCCGCAGGTGAACTTCCTATACAAGCCAGCGCTTAATGTCCAAACAGAACTGACTCACGAGAACTATAAAGATCGAATGCATCACTTTCTGTACAGTGAGGAGTGTGCAGAGGACCAGACTGTGTCACGGTATGTGCTGCTCTACTTTAATACATACTCTACCTTAATTATTATTAAAGGGCCCATGTTACGCTAGTATCTGTGTTCTATCTAGTGTTGTTTCCTCCTCAGAAACATACTTGGAGTTGTATTTTGTTTCATTCACATGTTTAACACACACATCTTACATATTAAACAAACAGAAAACACTTGTGTAGCACAGGAAGAGCTCCACTGTGTTCTGAAACTCCATACACCTTCACTAGAATCATTTGAATTATTCAGCCCTAGAACTGCCTAGAAAGGTCAGAAGGTGCGGCTGTTAACCTGAAAACTGCCACTAGTTGCAACAGAGAAGTTTGAGCTTTCAAGATGTAACCAGACTAATACAGGACGACTCAAACATGTGTAACTGAAAGAAAACACCACTCCAGGCGTGTTTTTGATGAAGTAACAACATTCTGATCTAGCTTTAAGCTCAGAAGAATCCATTTTGTGTAATATGTACCTTTTAAAGCTCAGAAGCATTCATTGTGTGCAGTATTGGGACTTTATACAGTAAATTGATAAAAGAGAAAAACACATAAAACTCGTGCTATGTTGATATTAAATATACCTGTGCTGCTAACCTTATCACCATATGTATTACAGGCTAAATGTATGTGAAGAAATGGCAATAAGGGACTGCACTACAATATGGGGCTCAGATGGAAGAGAGCTCTATGGAGAGATACGTCTTCCTTTCAGTCTCACAGCCGATAGCTCTGAAGGTCTGGCGCTCTCGAGAAGCATCCAGTCAGCGCTTATCGCTCCTGCATCAAAAGGGGCAAACAGCAAGGTCTATGAAGCCACCATTTTGCTGGAGAAGACTACTGAGAGTGTGATGTGTTTGCAGCTGTCGAGAAGGTGCTGTGTTGATCTGGCACTCAGACCCAATACCTCGCTCGAGATGGAGGTCCAGTTTCAGCTCAACCGTTACCACTTCTGCTCTTTGCACAAAGCTGTGGACCTGCTTCCAGATTTAAGACAAGTGCTTCCAGATCTTAAAAACTGTACTATTCCTGTAAACAACATTAAGTGTGACAAATTAAATGCAAAACAACAAGTAGCAGTAGAATTCATCACAGGAACAGCAAAGGAACAGAAAAGTGTCGCTCCATTGCTCATCTATGGCCCCTTTGGAACAGGAAAAACATTCACTCTTGCTACAGCCGCCATCGAGGTGTGTCGGCAGCCCAAAAACAAAGTGCTTATATGCACGCACACCAACAGGTAAGGCTGACTACTGAAACACCTCCCATGAGTTTGTGTCATCATAGTATAATCCTGTAGATTGCTAAAGGGGAAACAGGTTAATACTGCTATGGATTAATGGGTAAACATGTTTTGTTTTATTTCAGCTCTGCAGATCTGTACGTTAGAGACCATTTTCACAAAACACAAGTGAAAATTAGACCACTTCGCATCAAGGCGAACACAAGCCGGGGGCTGTTTGCTACAGATAAAATTACCCTTGAGTATTGTTTGCTCAGTGAAGACAAGAACATGTTTCTACCACCAACCAAAGCAATCCTAGACCAACACAATCTCATCATAATCACCACAACTATGGCACGACAGCTGCATGACCTGAAGCTGCCAGAGGGTTACTTCAGCCACATTCTGATTGATGAAGCCTCTCAAATGTTGGAGTGTGAAGCTCTGTCGGCTCTTGGTCTCGCCGGACCGGACACACGGGTGGCGTTAGCAGGAGATCATATGCAAATGGGGCCAAAGCTCTTTTCTGTCGAGGATAACAAGCGCTCAGATCACACACTGCTCACACGCTTATTCCACTATTATCAGACTCACAAGTGTGACTCTGCACACAAGAGTCGTATCATACTGAGTGAAAACTACCGTTCTACCAAAGAAATAGTCGACTTTGTTTCTACTCACTTCTACACTGGTAAAGGTGATTTTATCAAAAGCACTGAAGAAGTCCCTCCTCCTTCAAATGGCCACGCCCTCAGGTTCAGCCAGGTCCGAGGAGAGGTCCGCTCCTCGGACCTGGCTCACAGTCGAAGTATGGTATGGTACAACAACCAAGAAGCCTACAAGGTGGTTGATGCTGTAAAGGATATTCTGCAAGACTGGCCTCCCACCTGGGGATCCCAGGCACCGCAGTCCCAGATATGTGTCATATCTGAGGGATTTCAGGTAATTATCATCGATTGTATTTAATTCAAATCCAATACATATTACTATAAATATTCTTTCTGTTTGCGGCACATAGGTCCAAAGGATAAGAGCTGAACTCTCAAGAAAAAACCTTAATGAAGTTCAAGTTCATAGTCTAGCCAATGTTCAAGGTGATTCTAAATACTATACTTCTCAACTACGACTTACAGCTGCATCTCTTGTACAACTTAAATAGTCTTCCTCTTTGTTCCACAGGTTTGCAGTTCAGGGTGGTCATTATATCAGCTGTGCACTCCCGTCATTCTCTGCAGACCCGTCAGCTCACTGGTCTGGAGCTCTTCAACGATGTGCGTGTCCTGAACACGGCGCTGACCAGGGCACGTTCACTGGTGTTAGTTGTTGGTGATGCTGCTGCTCTTTGCAGCTTTGGACAGTGCTCTCAGTTCTGGAAGAACTATATAGACTATTGCATCCGTAGCAACAGTGTTGAGCCATTGTCTTTTTCAAAAGACTTCTTTGAAAAGGATTTAATCGAAACCAGACGGTTTCAGAAGTCTGACCAAGATGAGGAAAACAGTTCTCTCAATGATACAATTCTTCAAGAATTAAAAGATGAATATGAGCAACTGAATCAGGAATTGATCAGTGAAGATGACAGTGTAGATGCTCATGACAATCATCAAAAGTCAAAGACATTTTATACAATGACTAATTCAGACCGTCCAGAGGCATCCAGGGAACACCTGGACAGATGTGGAAAACTTGTCAGAGAGTCATTCAGCCGTGGCTATGTGATACCATCCACAAGGCCCCATGTGCGCATCTATATAAATGGAAGAAACAATTTAGGAAAAGCCTTCACAGGAGATGAAGTTATCATAGAAGAAGGAAAAGTGATCGCTGTCACAAAGGAATCTGTCTCAGCCCGGGAAATTTTGTGTTTTCTACAGGATGAAGATTACAGTAAAAACACATCTGGTAATTACATAATACGAACAATGATACCGATTTCAAAGTCTGTTCCAAAAATCTGCATACACATCAACAAGAAACAACGTCACTATCTTCCAGTGTGGTCACAAGAATGTGGTGACTGGACAATTACAGATTACAGAAAGATGAATGAACATTTTAAACAGAATCATGTTTTTCTGGTGCATGTTCTTAAGTGGAAAACACACTGCAGATTTCCCCTGGGTAATGTCACTGGAGTTTTGCCTATTGGAAAGTGCTTGAATGCGGCCCTCCAAACTCTCAATGCACAATATAATGTTGGTCCCACAACCTCAGAAATACCAAATGACTTGAAGGATAAAAACAAATCCAGGAGAAAGGACAGAAGCAGCAGAATCACTTTCACCGTGGACCCTCCTGGAGCCAAAGATCTGGATGATGCCATCAGTGTAGAGGTTGATGTTAACGCTGAACACTATACTTTAGGGATCCACATTTCTGATGTGGCTAGCTATGTATCTTTTGGTGATGAATTGGATAAAGATGCAAGACAACAATGCGTTACATATTACTGCAATAAAAAGTCTGAAGCCGCCATTCATATGTTTCCCCAGAAGCTGAGCACTGGACTCTTTAGCCTCCTCCCAGGGGAGAAGCGCAGTGTGGTCTCACTCATGTTCAAAGTGCATAAACAAACTCATAACATTCTTGGGAAGCCAGAGTTTGAGTTTTCAACGATTCAATCTGACAGAAAGCTGACATATCAAGATGCCGAAAAACTTATTAACAAACAGTCAGAAAATCCTTTTGATCACAGCATCAAATTGGTGTTTGAGTTTGCCAAAGCCCGAAGAAAAGAAAGGCTTAGAAACTGGGCGTACGCTCAGCCCGATGACGACCACCTTCCCGGTGAGCGGAAGGCCCATTTGATGATAGAAGAACTCAGTGTGTTATTCAACAAGTATGTATCAGAAATACTCAGCAGTTCACTAGAAACAAGACCTTTTGTGCCTCTTCGCTGCCAACAAGGACCTTCCCAAAAAAGCTTGGACAACTTAAAGGAACATTGTGCCAATCTCATTCCAATCTCCTTTAGTCTGTGGCATAAAATTGACTGTGAGGAACAAAATCCAAAGTGGGACTCCTTCCGTGTGCTCCAGTACATCTGGAAGAACATCCGTGAAGCTGCAGCAGCTGGTGATCATGACAGAATGGTGGATCTAATCGCTGCTGATGACATCCACCCTCTGCTTAAGCCCATCACCACACAGTTCAGGAAGTGCTCAAATAAAGCCTATTTCATCCGCTCCACCTCGTCCCCAGATGCAGATGTCGGCCACTATTCCCTGAACCTGAAGAGCTACACTTGGGCATCCTCACCAATACGGCGTTACATCGACCTAGTGCTGCAGAGGCTGGTGCACTGCTGCATACTGAAAACTGAAGTGCCCTTCACCGCATTAGACATTAGTGCTTTGTGCAATGACTTTGACAACAGTTCAAAAGATGCAAAAGAATATGAAAGAAAAGCAGCAAATATTTCCTGTGCCGTGGGTGTAATGAAGCAAAGTGTTTGTAAACTGGCTTTTGTGGTGAAGGCTGATGCAGAATCTGACAGTTTCTTTATGTCTTTGCCTTTTCACAAAGACATATTTTCAGACATCTCGTGTATGTACAGAAATCTGCAGTTGGATGATCAGCCACAGTATGATAAGACCAAAGGAAGTGTAACGCTTCAGTGGAAGAGGAGAATTTACGCTGCTGACCAAGAGAGGCTACACCAGGAGTTGGAGACACAATGCCACAGTGGTCCATGTTTAGTGATTCCATTCCATGTGTGGAAGTCCACTGTAGATGCAATAAAGGAAGAAAAGTGGGAGGAAGCCAAGTGTCTTATACTGAGTGCTAAGACAAAGCAGGAGCCGTCACAAACCATCGTGAACACAAGTTCGTCTGCGAAACAGATCGAGCACGAGGTAAAAATCAGCCTCCAGGTAAAACCAGGCAACAGCCTCCGAGTCCAAATGACCTGTGAGGTTCACAGGGGCTTCCTGAGGCCTGTTGTCCAGCTGCTTAGCATCACACCAAAGTTTGAGCTCTGTGTGGACCATGTCCAAAACCCCGTCGCCTGCTTCTCCAGATGTGCCGATTACCCCTCTCAGATTTACTTCAAGACGCCTGAAGACTATGTGCGCATCTGGGAACCTCTGTGTGAAATGGAATCAGCTTCTACTGCAGTCAGAGACAGTAACTGCATCATCATCGAAAACTTAGAGGTGAACTTCAGTCAAAGAAGTGGGGAGTCACTTCAAGGGAACTTCTTCTTACATTCGGCATGGATCGAAGAGTGGGCTATCACCGAGTTCAACTTTTCACATTGTTTTTTGTGCATACGCAAACCAGCTCTGCCTCTGAAAAAAGACATATTAGAAAAATACGACTTATCAGATTATACCAAACCAGGAGACCCTGCAGATTTCACATGGGTGGCCCACGGGGTCACCACCAATAATGAACTAAAGAAAAAGACACCAAAGGGAAATCTAGTTCATTTCTATGTCAACCACCTTCCAATGGAGAATATTCCTGACAGCATTTTCAAGAACAAGACGTTCACTGTTGAACTGATTCCAAAGACGATACCCGACATGTAAGTGAAGCTTTTCATAGTGTTGAACAGTTGATTTTTCTCTTTTTTCTTTTTTAAAATTTGTTCTTTTTAATTTCCACAGCCGAAAAGAAGGAGCTGTATGTAATGTGCCCAAAGCATGTGAACTTGTTAAAAGTATAGCACTGGGCCATCATATTCCAAGAGAAGGTAAACCCACCTTAAATACTTTGTGTGTGTAAACATGCAAGATGTTTGCATCTACTCATTTTAATGCTCTTTTTAAAGTGTTGTCCAGGCACGTCGTTATACGGAAAGAGTTTCCAGACAAGCTTCCACCTCTGAATCAGAGTCAGTTTCAGGCAGTGGATTTGGCTTTGAATAACACCTTTACTCTGATCCAAGGGCCCCCTGGTGAGCCACATTAACTCACATAAGAACTCACTAAGAGTTTAGTGTTAATATTGTTTAGTTCTTTGGTTCTGTATAATTAGCACAGTGTTTACTTCTCAGGAACAGGGAAGACGGTCGTTGGAGTCTACATTGTGCTTTGTTTTTTGGAGTTGAACCAAAATAATCCCAGAAAGCTTCCTGCAGATGACAAGGACAAGGACAAGAAACAAGTTATTCTCTATTGTGGCCCCTCTAACAAGTCTGTGGATGTGGTTGCAGGTACAACTCTTTTTAGGGTTTTTTAAAAATGCAATGAAGGATTCAACTGTAGAATAATTACAACATGTTATCATGCAGAGTATATGTTGAAGTTTAAAGACATTAAGGCCCTCAGAGTCTACAGTGAACAAGTGGAGATGCTCGAGTACCCGTACCCAGAATGTGTCCTTCAGTTTTCTACAAAGACACGAAATGAGCCTTCTAAAGAAAGCCTCAGGTATGACAAATAATCAGCCATGAAACAGCAAGCATAAAGCAAATGGATATAAAGTGTGTGGATTATTTTATTGTATGTCCTTGTTTATATGTTTCAGGGACATCACTTTGCATCACCGCATCAGACAATCTCCAAACCCTCATGCAGCAGAAATCACAGCTTTTGATCTTCGAATAAAAGCTGCAGTAAAGGCTAAGACGCCCTTCACTCCTGAGGAGGTGAAAAAGTAAGTTGTTCACAAAATATTATATTTAATAAGATAATGAGACAAGAGTACAAACTGAAATGTGTAGCAGGCGTGTGTAACGTGCATGATTTTGTCAGATACAGAAAGCTTCTTGTTAAAGCCCGGAAATACGAGCTGGAGAGGCATGACATCATCCTGTGCACGTGCACACAGTCGTCCACCCCGGGCCTGACTCGCACAGTTAGTGCCCGTCAGATCCTCATCGATGAATGTGCCATGGCAACTGAACCACAAGCTCTAATTCCACTCGTCTCCAATAACCCAGAAAAGGTGGCATCACTAAATGCATTTGAATACTTCGATAATGTCTTCCAAGTGCATCTGTCAGGATTATGTGCTCGGTAAATTGATTGATGACATATTTTAAAAGCTTTCCTCTTCCCTTCAGATTGTTCTTATCGGGGACCACAAACAGTTGCGGCCTATTGTGATTAATGATCGTGTGCGGAAGCTCGGCATGACCAAGTCCCTGTTTGAACGCTACTATACAATAGTCGAGAAGAGGAGTGTGATGTTGGACACACAATACAGAATGGTAAAACATCATATTCACTTATTTTATTGCTGAGTTCTCATTATCTTACTCTTATCACTCTTAGCATGAGGACATCTGTGCGTTTCCGTCACAAGAATATTACGAGGGGAAGCTAAAAACGGGGGTCAAGCCGTCCAACAGCGTCCTGCGCGTGGACGAAAGGACAATGCCTGTTGTATTTGGAGACATCAGAGGAAAAACTGTCCGACAGGTGGTCAACACGTCAATGGGCAATGAGAACTCCAAAGCCAACCACGAGGAGGCACAAGTAGTGGTAAAGTGATATTTAGATGTTTTGCTGACGCATAGAGAAGTGTGTGTGAGTGTGTGTGTGATCCTTTGGGACCAGCCTGTCGCTTCTAGACTCAACAGGAGGTGAAAATCTTCCATCCAAACTTGAGATGATCCAACCACAGCTGCTGATTTTGTAGCATGTGTCTCTCAAATACAGAAAACATCTCTCTAAAATTCTAGTATAGATCAAAACAAAATATGTAACGTCTTTTACCAGAAAATAGTAATAGTTTGATGCTTTGATACTAGAGTCTTTCTAGACGCTGGTGGGGCTGAAGTGATGAACTGATGATGTTATACGGATGGAGATTAATTATTCATGTGATCAAAAAAAGAATCAGTTCATCGAGCTAGTTTAAGATTATGACGGTAATTTGCAAAAATGTTTTTATACACCACAAAACGTCTCACACATTCTAATCAATGACTCCAAAAACGCAGGATAACCCCCCAGATGAGTCGATGCTACTGCAAGGGCAATTTGTTGTACAACTGAATGCTTAATGTGATCATCTTTTAACTCTTTCTTTTTATGTATTACAGTTGGAGATTGTGAAAAAGCTGACAGAAAAAGCCAAAATTAGGCAAAAAGAAATTGTAGTTCTTTCTCCCTACAACGCACAAGTTCATGAAATCAGGGAAGCGCTGAAAGTGGAAGGACTGAAAAAAGTCAGCGTCAACACCATCACAAAAAGTCAAGGTTAGATCGACTCTAAATTGTTGCATTTATTGTGTGTGTCGTGCCAAATAAAGAGCTCATTTTGGTCAACCGTTGTCCGGACGTTCAAGTTGATTTGTCTTGTAGGAAGTGAGTGGCGTTACGTGATCATATCGACAGTGTGCTCCCTGCCCACCGAGGAGATCGCGCCTGAACCCGACGGCGCGTGGCTTTCCAAACACGTGGGCTTTGTTGGTGACCCTAACCAAATCAATGTGGCCATCACCAGAGCCAAAGAAGGACTGTGCATCATAGGTAATAAGCAGCCTCACATGTACATACATCTATCAGTCAGATTTAGAATTTACCATTAGGTTAATAAACTGCACGTGTGACACTTTTGATTTAAAACCAAGTCTGACCTATACTAAAGACAAGCCCCGGCCGTAGCCTCTTCAATAAGTCTATTTAAAGTGAATGTTTGTCTGTTCAAAACAAACCAGGACCTAATTCAGTCACTAACTTTAAAAGTAAAATATGATGCAGGATTCACTCTTGTGAGCTTTAAGCCGTCACAATGTTGTTTCCTCCTCAAAAACCTGGAGTTGTGTTGCTTCATTCAAATCTTTGAGTAATCGTTTATTATTAATCTGTCTACAAATCTAAGGCAGTAGTTTTCAAGTCAACAGCCACGTTTTACCTCTGTTTAGTAGAGACTGGCAATTAAAATCTCCAGGTACGTTTGTGATGAGGAGACAGCAGAACATAATTCGGACATCAGTTTGATATTGGACCGTGTGATCAATACTGAACGGTGTTTACTTTGTTCAACAGGAAATATGCAGCTTCTCAAATGCTGTAGATCATGGACCAAACTGCTGGAGCATTACAAGAGGAACAGGGCAGTGACTGATGCAAACAAGATTTCAGTTTGTCAACTCTAAGTTGTGTGTTTTATGTGTGTTTGAGACATTCCATAATTATGTAGCCCACATATTGTTAAAATCCAGTACTTATGTCTTAAATTATATTTTTACTTACATTTGAAAGAGATGTGATAAAGTAATGTTAACTTTAGATTATAGCAACTGATATTTATATAGACAGATTCTTATTTTGTGTATACAGTAAAATAAACAGGTGTCAAATCTGTAACAAATATTTGCAAAAAAAATTATACAAATAAAACAAACACAATCTTTTAAAGCAAGTGTCTCCACATCAGTCAAATCTGCTTTGGATAAAAGTTTAATTCACAAAAATACATTGACCAATATAATGAAAATGTACTAAAATGTACTTTAATAATTCATAAAAGCTGGAACATCATTGACAGAAAAACACAAGAAGCATTATTAGAGTTGGTTTAGTATAATATATTTCAGCTTCAAGAGACATAGAAATCAATCCTTATTTTCCCCCATAGTTCTTCTATAAAAGACCCATTTTTTCTCAAGCATTGTTATGCAAAAATGGCATTAGAATATATTATGGGAGCTATGAAATCCCAGTGACCAAGTAGAAAATTAAGTCACATCAGAGAGATTCTGCAGAAAGAGTCCATGAAAAACAGGGCAAGAGAGTAAATCATACAAAATAATAATACATAATATAGACCTTGCTCTATCATCACGGACATTGTGGGCATGGACAGGAGGCGTATGGCTACAAAAGAATTTGCACTTTTCCACTGGATTTCACTTGAAGACATTTACACATGATGTACTTTTTCATGCTCATTTCGAAGAATATTTATAATCGTACAACTAAGGAGGTTTAACTTAACCTTAACCAGGTCTTTCAAATACAATATTGATATCCGAAAGGTGAAAAATACTGAAAGCCATGATCATAGTTCACTAAGGACTCAAGGATTTTTGAAATAGGATATGTGGCACTTGGATATAGGTTTGGGGCTTTAGCATATTTTCAGATAATTTCCCTAAACGAAAGTGTAGTTGTGTTCAATATTTAACCACACACTTCACCTGTACTGCTATTTGGGTTTACAGTACAGCGCATCGATTACCCCAAACAGAAAATCTTTTAAAAATATTCTTTAATTGTATAATATAACACTGGGCAAATGTGCAGTGCACTGTCCATTCAAGCCATGGTGGTTTTCCATTTCTGGTAAAAAGTAGTACACAAAGTATACACAAGTCCCACATATAATACACTACTTCAAACACCCTCTAATCACATTTTCTGTTAAAAGTCAATAATTAAAATATAAACGAGCTGTTGTTTAGCCACATGAGGCTCAGAGACGCCCTTGGTAACTTAGGGGCAGGTTGATGTTGAAAGTTGAAGTGATTGTGTCCTGTTTGTGGTTGACACAGACGCACAAAGGACGCCCTGAAAAGAGGCGAGAGATTCCAGTCTGCTCTCCCCAACTGTCCATCACAAATCTCTCCATTTCTCTGCTTTAGTTCATCCTGGTCTGTGATCAATCGGAGTAGTTTGGTCGACTGACTTATGGCTGATGGAGGGAGGGGCGGGGCTGTTGGAAAGCTGGCACGTTCCAATCAGGGCAACAGTTCTTCATTACAGCATTTCTGAAACCAGACAAGAGCTCAGTACATTTGGTGCATTTACTTTAACGCTCTGACGGCTCATAAGTGATGTTCAATATCGTCATTCTCCTGTTAGGATATAGGAAGGTGAAAGGTCTCACTGCATAAACCAAACCTTTTCCTTCTGTGAGCTACAAAAAAATGACACTATACAATGATAATTGATTTTTTAGTTATTAAGCACAATACATATAATTCAGAAATCCCTTGGTGAGAGTTATTAGCAGCTCTTAGACTAAAGGTTAGAGGTCATTGATACATTCCAGTAAAACAGCATTATTGGAGATAGTGTAATTCTTTGTGTTAACGCTATGACTCTGTTATCTCTATCTTTTACTTGGAACTCAGCGTATTCACTAAACAAAGCAAAACCTCTGCTGCCCTCTTGTGGCGGCTCATCACATTTCACAGACAAGTACAAGCACTAATATTATAAATTGTAATATAAAATTACAGTAAAGTAGTGAATCCCTATTTTTGTATTGCCACATTTAGCTGGAGTGTATTTCATATTATTAATCTTATGCATTCAAAACTGCTGATATAATACTGATTATAGGAAAAACACGCAGACACTTGATACTTCCTCATTACTACCAGAGGGATAAAAAACAAAAACAGTCCTGTAAAATGAATGAAGTGAAACCGACTTTTATGGTAACACTGTCAGGAAATCCTCGTCTATCATCACAAACTCAACAGCTGCCACATAAAGAAAACTCCATTCAAAATACAGAGGAACCAGCCGCTAAAAATAAAAGCACAATTTACATTTCTCTATGTGTGGAAATTACAAGAATTATTTTAGTTAATTAAAAAAAACCCTGAGAATTACATGAGAAATTATGAAGTTGGGTCAAGAATTAACTTTGACTTCTATATTTTTAGTAACATTTATTTTTTTCCACCTCATTCTTCCTTAACAATCATCAATAAACAGTAAAATGTTGTAGTATAGTAAGGATAAATGTCTAACAGGTCAACTACTTGGTCCTACGCAGTGGTTCCCATCACCAGTACAACACGTGTGAAGATAATGAGAGTTGCTACAAACAGGCCAAGAATAGCTGCTGTGATAGTGAATAAACGTGAGCTGATTTGAGCAGTATCATTAAGTGTGGCAGTCTCATTAACCTGACAGGCGGCCCATGCTTCAGAAGTCTTAAACAACACACACACACACACACAGACACACACACACCTGGCTCAGAGCTGCTGCAGGGCGGCGGTGGGGGAGGGGCTTAAAGCAGGACACAGTTGGATTTCTTTTTTGCCTTCTTCTTTTCATCTGGTGTTTTCCTATTTATCTGTCTGACCAGGTCATAGAAGATCTGAGGGAAAAGATAAACCGTTACATTAAAAGCAGGTACAGTAGGACAGACAGTGAAAACACAAGTCTCATCAGTTTAAAGTAAATCTTCATGTGCTTTTATACGCAGCCACACATCCATTTACAATCCTCCTTCTCTCAACCAACCAATTGCAAGAATTTCTTACATCTAATCTTATAATCACAAAACTCTGAATAATAACAAAGCATTGTTATTGTAAATATATAGCGCATATTTAGTACTTACATCGAGAACGTTGATCTTTGACTTTGCAGAGGACTCTAAAAAGGCACAGTGGTTCCACTGTCGAGCCAGGTTCTGGCCCTGCTCCTTCCCCACCACACGCTCATCCTCCAAGTCACACTTGTTTCCAACCAGAATCATTGGTACCTGAAAATACACAGCACAATTTTAGTAGTGCACATTCACGACTGCTCATTTGCATTATACAGTCTTTACAAAACACCCTTGTTGTACCCTTATTCCAAATGGCAGACTTTTAGTTACAATTCTTTTGTGGCACTACAAGGTTTTGACCAAGATCCCAGTTCTCATGTGGTACTGTATCACGTTGATGTTTCAACAGGCAATTTAACAAAATGAAGCAGGGTCAGGGCGTGTCCCCATGTTATACAATGTGCATCATGTCAGTGTTCAAACAAAAACCCAACACAGATCATTTCCACATCAAAGCTGCAGGCCCAGTCACAATGAGGTCCTTAACAAAGCACAGAGATGCTTCTTCTGAGAAAATAGGCCTTTATTTTCATTTCAAGGCTGCAAGACTGGACACAGACGAGGAACAATCCCAGATTGTTAATCCATTATTTAGTTTGTTTAAGAGGACGAGAGGTTCTTTTTATTTCCCTCTTTAAAACAGGTCTGTCGTCACTGTAACTTTGCCGCCTGGAACTGTAATATTTAACCATTACAACTTTCACAGCCACTCAGGGGCCAGAGGATCTGTGACAGGGGCCAGAGGATCTGTGACAGGGGGCAGAGG
>KN495843.1:0-13588 GCA_000787155.1 Scartelaos histophorus
AGAGGGAGTTGTATTTATTTGGTGAATTGTTAAAATTGTTATTTTATATATAAATGTTAAATATAAAATGTATCTGGTTTAAAACCTCCTCTTCTATCTGATCACAAAGAATGTTGCCAAACTTATATTTTTAAATTTTATATTATATTTATATTATTTTAAAAAATCTTTTTTTCAAATCTCAAACAATTAAATTGGCCTTAAATCACAAATAGGTGTAAAAATACATTGATTATCAATAAAGATGCTTAACAGTCGTCTCTCTAACCCAGGGGGTATTAGTAAGCACTCCACTGGTCTGTACGAACAAAGGATGCCCATTGAGGGATCCGTGGCCCTGGGCTACTGCCACACACCAGCACACACACCAGCACACACACGAGTGTCCCCTTGCACACGTGTACACACTAGCTCTTCCTCCACAAAGCTGTTATTGTGGTCCCCATCACTACTTAGCCCAATTAAAAATCATCAGACAGGATAATAGCATCACATCACTCTTTCTTTGAGCTATTCCTCATTAATCATTTAATCCTTCCAACTGTAGCAATGTATGAGCACATTGTGACAAGTCTCACTGTGAAGTGTCCATTTACAAAGTAAAGATTCTATTTGACAGTTTTCTTTAATTCACTTGACACTTTTCTCAAGAAATAAAATGACCATGATCCAATACCCTTATGAATTAAAGGTTCTATATTGACTGACTCTTTAAGCCAGGCTATATTGTGTTACCTCATCAATAACAGACCTGGAGTTGTGTTTTGTTTCATTCACAGATGTTTGGGTAACACTTTATTATTAGTCTGTCTACATCTATATGCTCTCTTCCACCATGTGATGTCATGTAGTGATATTTTTCAAATTAACTGCTATGCTTCCTTTTACCTGAAATCATTCAAATGATTCTATTGAAGGTGTGAAGACAGAGACAGAGATACTTTATTTTAATTTTGCTGCAGCAGCATTTACACTGCGCTTCATGCAAATGGCATCACAAGGTGGAATGAGTTTTCTGTTTGAGAGAAGAACTCAGCCTAAATATGCGAGGTTTGTGTGTTAAATACTTGAATGAATTGAAACACAACTCCATATATGTTTGCAATGAAGAAATAATATTATAGCAGAGATCAGAAAATAGTGTAATTTTGGCCCTTTAAATGACAATACACAAATTTACAACAAAAGTCAATCTTTTATATGTCACATTATAGCAGCAAATATTCTGCCATCTGGGGCTTTATGATTTGTGATCACATACAACACAGATTTAAGTAGTTAATATATTTTAAATCCTCTTTAGTGGCACAGTTTCCACGAGTGTGAAAGAGACAGTCAAATCACATGATCCCTTCATAAACAATGTTAAGCACAAACTGTGATCACCAGATGCATTTTGAATAGGATTGAAAGGATTATATTTTATCATTATGTTTATTATGTTAATGTTGCTGCACCAATTTATTTAATTCAGCTTGCCCTCATTATAGTATTTGTTTACCCAGTGATTGTTTTTCAGTGGAATTTGTATTTGAAGGTAGCTTAAAACCTTACAGAAACATGTGAGTCAAAATAGGTCCTACTTGTGGGACTGGAATGAGGGCATGATTGGGTTAAAAGGTTGGTGCCCTCAGCCTTCCCCTGCTCACATGCCTCACTTGACTCTCTGCAAAAATAGATGCTTTTGGTCTGAAGTAACTGTTAATAATAAACTCAGAAACATCTCAACTGTCTGACTACATGTTTAAAATACTACAAGACAGGTTCCATAAATAGACCCACCAGAAATTTGACAGAAAACCTGTTGTGGCTCCGATGATGAGCCCTCCATGACCTTGCACAGAGCTGTCTGGTATTGCATATTGATGATAAAATGTCTCACCCATGCAGCAGGGTGTGTGGAAGTGTGGAAGTGAAAGCAGTGCCAGCTAGAAGATGTCCCACTCTCCTTGAAGGAATGCTGCTCTTCATTTGTCCTCCTATAGGATTACCGGGCCGATCCTCCTGGGCTTAAAAGAATCAAGCATATGCAAGTACATGGTTGGGTCAAGTGTGTCCTACTGGTGTTAGGCTTTTATTGGAACCTTAAGCTGTAAGGTTGCCACTCCCCTGGTTAAATCCATTCCTAAAATGCCAGGACCCTGTTATAGAGCATTGAGTTAGAAGGTAGAGATGGAAGATAGTAGTTTAACTGATGTATAAGGCTGAAATCTGTTGTACAATAACTACTGGCTAAAGAGCTCAAGTAGGCCTCTAGGCCCATATTTTGCTTGTGCAAACCACCTGACTAAAGGAAATGCACGGGGCTTTACTTAAAAATGTCCTAAATCATTGTGATGACACTCTCACAGATATGACATGAACCAGCTTGTGGTGGATTCTACAAGTTTTGGCTGTTATTATTTTTATTCTTCTTCAATGCACAATAGCTTTTTATTAAATTTGTATAGCACTGGCATGGCAGGAGACAGTAGTGTGTTAAATACTGGAGCTTCAGTTTGAAAATACACAGGGAATAAAAGATTGCAAGTTTCTAGTAAACTGATATTGTTTAGCTCTAAAGCAGTATAGCTTTAATTTAACTGGTTATTAAAGCTTTTGTTGATAGTGTTGATAATTTATCAGTAATGTATGTAGTCTTGGTTGCCAGCAGATGTGGGTCACAAATGGCAGATATTTGGAGGGAAAATAATCAAGTCGTGGGGTCAGAAAGATAAACAATTCTGCTGTAGTGGGTGTTGAAAGTTCCCATGGACACGGGCAGGTTGTCAAAAGTAGAAACACCACCTTTCTTGACAGCTCATCATTTCACTTGAAGGATTGGAGCAAGAGAATGCATGGAACCTTTCAGCATGAGTGTCATTTATAATGGACCTTATCAGGCCATGTGGTTTTATATTGAACCACTTCACAATTAATTGTAACCTGACCTGTAGGCCCCAGGTTAAATGTGGCAGATGTGTTGCCAGTGATAAGAATCTAAAGCAAGTGAAAGACTGGTGTTTTGTCATTTGGTTTTTGTGAGTAGTGAAAACATTGATATTTTTCTTTACTGAAATAACAAATTAATTCATTATTTACTACATTTTAGTTGTAGTAGCTGCAGTAGTACATTCTGGCTCAATGCTATTATTTAACACTAACTAAACAAAACGAAATATGTTATTTTTATAAGAATTTTTGCATTTAGGAAGCATTGAAAGAAGAAATAGGTATTGTAAATGCACACGATGATCCTGTAGCCTATTAGTTTACTGTGTTTATTGCACCCAGCATGTTGCATATAACATTTACAGTGGTGGCATTTTTATTTCACAAAGGAACATTTTATTTCTAACCCAAGTCACCCTTGAAGTGGCAGATGGTAGATTCAGCTCAGCAGGGAGAATAAAAGAGGAGGGAGAGGAGGAGAAAAGGGCCGCCCCACAGTCTCAGAAGTGCTTAGGGTCAGGGGTCAGGGAAGCATCTGCTCTGGCTTGAGGGGACATTGCATTGGTGGCCTGAGCAGGACCTGTTGCCGTGGTGTGTGCTGCGTGGCCTTTCAGTGTGTGGGCGGAGCTTTATCTACAACTGACTCTGGGACAAAGAGGATCCATTACAGATAGCATGGGAGGGTTTTTTCACACACAAGTCTACTTTTTTAGCTTTTGGTTGAGGAAAAAAGAAACAGGGAAAACTTCAAAGGTGTCTTAAACTTTTACAATCTAATGCCAATTGCCACAGTCTGGGCTCCCTCTAGGCTCAAGGGACTGTTAAAAACTCCATGATTAGTCTCACCTAACAAAAGTCAATAAGGAAGTTTTTAACACTTCTGTGTGACATAACACTTGATGCCTTTTAAATAATTTTAGTTGTATATATACTGAAAATTAAAGGGGGTCATGGGGAAAATGTGTGTCTAAAAAGTATCATTAAAACTGGCAAAAGGAAAAGACCATTTAGGAAGTAACATGGTTGCAAGCATAACGAGAGAGTACAGAGGGACAGAAGTTGCAACAGCTGACTTCACATGAGTTCTTTATGTCCCAGGGGAAGAGATTGGCTTTTTAGCACCCCCCATCTGACATGGGGACAGAGGGATGGGGTATAAGGGGAGCTGAGGAGAGGAAAAGGGGAGGGGGAGGAGTCCTGTCCAACAGCTGCCCTCATTAACATGCACACCTGCTCCCAGCGGAGATACTAGGAGAATAACAGATGCCCTCCCTACTCACACAAGCCCCTGATTCAAAAATAAACAACTTTTTTTTGGCATTGAATAGGTTTGTGTTTTACTGCACAGACAACAGCAAGATTAGATTTGATTATGTTGTATAATATATGGCAAAATCTGATCATGTCATACTTTAATTGGCAAAATATTTTAAACTGTTATTTGCCTTCTTTTTTCTTTCAACATACTCCTTATGGTAAAGGTCAAGATAATTTTAAACTATTCAGAAAATTTCCACAGTTGTTTTATTTGAGAAGGTATCAATACTGAAAATGTACAGGGCTTAGGATCTGAATGCATTGGTTCATACAAAACATCCAGAGTTGGCACTGTACCCCTTGATCTTTAGAGCTGTCTACAATGTGTGCGGACAGCCCAGGGCCTAAGGTAGATGGGAACAGACTCAGATTGTCTATTTGGTGGCGTCTGTTGTCCTTGCAGATTGTGTTTTTAGGCTTCAGAGAGGGGCTAATCCAGGGGGACATACTACAACAACATACTCCTCCCTCTCTCACTACTGTGGGACTTTTCTGTGGGAGAACTCACAATTTTTCCTGCCTTACTTGCGTTTTAATGACATAAAACAAAATTTTAATGTGTAATTTTATGTTCCTCTAGGTGTCCAAGTGATTACGTAGGCAACAGGTGCCAGTTTCCAAGTCCTTGCAGCCCTTCTCCTTGTAGAAATGGAGGTGAATGTCGCCCTGTTGCTCATGGCAACACCTTTGATTTCCGTTGCACTTGTCGACTGGGTTTCACTGACCGTCTTTGCCTGACACCCACCAACCACGCCTGCATGAGTTCTCCGTGCCGCAATGGAGGGACATGTGACCTTATCACCCTTTCGTCCTACCGATGCCGCTGTCCACCTGGCTGGTCTGGTATGAAAATATAAAAAAATTAAATATTTTCCAATTTTTTTAGTGATCTAACTCTCTTTTGATAATAATGCTATGCTGTCTTATGTTTGTTTTAGGTAAAATGTGCCACATTGCTAATCCCTGTGCTTCCAATCCTTGTGCCAATGGTGGCCAGTGCTCTGCCTTCGATTCTACATTCATTTGTACATGTCCCCCAGCCTTTCATGGTAAAACCTGCAAACAGGACGTCAATGAATGTGCACAGATACCCTCTCCATGTCAGAATGGTGGTGTATGCGTGAATGAGGTGGGGTCCTACCATTGCCGCTGCCCTCAACAGTACACCGGTCAGCACTGTGAGACTCTGTACATGCCATGCAGCCCATCTCCATGCCAGAACGGAGGCACCTGTGTCCAGAAGGGAGACACAACTTATGACTGCAGCTGCCTGCCAGGTAACATGCAGCATATACAGTATTACTTCAGAAAAACATCTGCAACTCTAATGAGTTTTGATGGAGTTTGGGTGTAGTTGCACTGCAGTATATGTTTTCCTATTACATCAGTTGACCTAAAAATCAGTCTGTTTTTGTAAAATTCAACAGTGTGGAAAAAGCAAGCCCTGGTAACCCCCACCTTTTGTCTGCCAGCCTGCACTGGCAGGATGCAGTCACACAGACGTTTCCTTCTGATAATCACTGTTCTCACCACAGCAGGGGTGCTATATGTATATACCACAAAACATGGTTAAAACATGCAGCTGTATAATGCTATGATCCATCTTTGACCAGGCACCTGTCATAGTGAGGAGTAGATAATTAATCTGTGTGCTGTAAAACAGTCACACCTGTTTTGTTCATCTGAAAGATGAAACAGTGAGCTCAGTCATTTACAGAGCGTTAAAACAAACTGGCACAGGAGGCAATAAGCCTCACCTGTAGACAAACAAAAGAGGAGGGGATAAGGTTTAGTTATTAACACTTTTTATGTTTTTGAATTCTCTGATCTTTCCTACAGGCTTTACCGGCCCACACTGTGAACACAACATTGACGATTGCCCAGGCCACAACTGTCAGAATGGTGGAATATGTGTGGATGGAGTAAATACCTATAATTGCCAGTGTCCCCCACATTATACAGGTGGGTAAATAAAATGGTAATTAAAGCATTACAGTTCATCTCATCTCACTTGGTGCATTATTATTTCTACAGGTCAATACTGCACAGAAAATGTTGATGAATGTGAACTGATGCCCAACGCTTGTCAGAATGGAGGTACTTGCCATGATACACATGGAAGCTACCACTGTGTTTGCGTGAATGGCTGGACAGGTGATGACTGCAGCGAGAACATCGATGACTGTGCCAGTGCAGCGTGCTATCATGGTGCCACCTGTCATGACAGAGTTGCCTCTTTCTTCTGCGAATGTCCACATGGACGAACAGGTTTGTCTTGAATTCATGAATATTTACTGTTTATTTAAGAATTGTGATATTCAACACAGATCAACACTTGTACATTTTGTCTCCAGGATTGTTGTGCCACCTTGATGATGCCTGCATCAGCAACCCCTGCCAAAAGGGATCCAACTGTGACACCAACCCAGTGAATGGCAAGGCGATATGTACATGTCCGCCTGGTTACACTGGATCAGCCTGCAACTTGGACATTGATGAGTGCTCTTTAGGTAAATTAAACATCTGGCTGACAAAATAGATGTGCATGTCATTTTAGGTTACTGTGTATAAATTTTCAATGGTCATTGTTTCAGGAGCAAATCCATGTGAACATGGTGGCCGGTGCCTCAACACTAAAGGGTCATTCCAGTGCAAATGTCTTCAAGGATATGAAGGACCCCGTTGTGAAATGGATGTCAATGAGTGCATGTCTAACCCTTGCCATAATGATGCAACATGTTTGGATCAGATTGGAGGCTTTCACTGTATTTGTATGCCAGGTAAAATCTTACCTCAAATAATTTATTTCAGGTAGAGTATTTGCTTATTGCAAAACCTAAGAAAATGTCTTTCTTCTTTGTATCCTTCTAGGATATGAAGGTGTATTTTGCCATATTAACACAGATGAATGTGCCAGCCAACCTTGCCTTAACAGTGGCAAATGTATTGACAAGATCAACTCATTTCACTGCGAGTGCCCAAAAGGTGAGCAAACATCAGAAAATTATTTTTGCACATTTACTGCATTTATTTATTTTTAGCTCACAAGAGAACATGACTTAATAATTAACTATAAGTGTATATTGGTTCAAAGAATGGATGTAAATGATTCACTACTTCTAATGGTGTCATTGAGAGTTTAGGTCACAACAAATCAGGTTGCAGGCACATTAACATATTTGGCGGCAAGACGTTTTCTACAAAGGTTTAAAGCAGGACAACTGGGGGCAGGGACTGGTTTATTGCCAGTTAAGCCCCAGCCTATTGTTTGGTTTGAAAGAAAAGTCCTCCCTGAGTAGAAGCGGGGGGAGGGCTGTGAAATGCTTCATTAGTTTCCTAGACCTTCCATTACACATTGAAAATGCATTCTCTTCATGTTTTTTTCTCAAAAATGTGTGTTTTTTTCATTTATCAGGTTTTTCAGGTCATCTCTGCCAAGTAGATATTGATGAATGTGCAAGTACACCATGTAAGAATGGGGGCAAATGCACTGATGGTCCCAATAAGTACACATGCGAGTGTGCAGAAGGTAAACATTATTCAAGCCATTTCTGTTTTTTATATTGAGCAATATAATATAATTAATTCTAAGATAATTTGGATATTCACAGGTTACACGGGACAACACTGTGAGATTGACATCAACGAGTGTTACTCTGACCCCTGCCATTATGGGACATGTAAAGATGGACTTGCCTCCTTTACCTGTTATTGCCGGCCTGGTTACACTGGCCGCTTGTGTGAGACAAACATCAATGAATGCCTTAGCCAGCCATGTAAGAATGGTGGAACTTGTCAGGACAGAGAAAACACATACATTTGTTCCTGCCCCAAAGGAACTGCAGGTATGTATTCATAAATGCAAAACCACACTAGGGTGGTATATTTCAATTAAGGATTCACTATCCTCACTACAACTCTTTCTACCCCTTAATTTTATAGGTTTCAACTGTGAAATAAATCTTGATGACTGTAAAAGCCAACCTTGTGATTATGGAAGATGCATAGACAAAATCAATGGCTACGAATGTGCCTGCGAGCCTGGCTACACAGGTGAGCACTGGGTGGAGTCAACAGGTGCAGGCGGTGGTCTCTGGAGATTAGTGCGGGGCAGGTAGAACAGGTGGCTGGCGGATCTGCTCGTTTTGAACAATGGTGTCAGATGGCTTGTGTGAGATTGAGAGCAGAATACAGAAAAGAACACAGTCCTCAACCTGATACACACAAAACATCCGCACAAAGCACCAACTTTGTTTGCCATTTGAAAAGCTTGTGATGGGGACCTTGGAAAGAGTTTGTAAGGTGATACTTTCAAAAGGAAGGAGGGTGCCTTTTATTGGTGCAACTTGTGTGACACAAACTACATGTTGCTGAACATTTGCTGAATATTTGGATTATTATTAATTGGGGAATTTTTGACTCACGTTTTATTCAAAAGAGACATATATACACTTCCTTACATTATGCAGTTTTTCTCACTTCACTGTGAAGTAAAGACTCAGAGGGACAAAGGACTATTGTAGCTGGAGATCAGACAGTTTAGGCCTCCCTCTTGGTTGATTAAGATGATGAAGCAAGTTGGGGCTTAAGATTGGTGGTGGGGGTTGATTGTCAGTTGGAATTGTGTTAAATGGGTCTGTTCCTGTAAACAGCTCTTGGTAAGGTGGACTTTATGAATGGGGGATGTAGTGTTGGTCATGTGAATAGGTGAACGCCTACCCCCGCCCTGTGCTTGGCTCCAACTGAGCCCTCAAAATGCCCTTCAAATGCTCCTTTTCAATCATTTGAAAAATACCACCTCAGGTGCTTATTGCCATGTCCATATAAAGCTTGAGATGCTTATCTGTGAAGGCTTGTGGAATATTTATTGCTGGCTCTACTTATTGTCTAATTGTAACTGTAATTGTATCTAGTTGTTATACACAGCTAAAGTAAGATGTACATGTGTGTATATACTGTATATATGTTTCCAAGATTATTCTAGCATCTTAGAAATACTGTCGTAGACACTTGCACTTACAAACATACTTTCTATTTTTCAGGGACTATGTGTAACATCAACATTGATGACTGTGCCATCAATCCTTGCCACAATGGAGGCACCTGTATCGATGGCATCAACAGCTTTACCTGCCTCTGCCCTGAGGGCTACAATGATGTGACCTGTCTATCCCAGGTGGATGAGTGCAGCAGCAACCCCTGCATTCATGGTCGGTGCCAGGATCTCATCAATGGGTAAATAAAATGATAAATCATTTTTTATACTTCACATAAAATGTACATTGGTTAAAATGATTTACTAACAATCATATGTATCCCAATTAAAGATACAAATGTACTTGTGACTCTGGATGGAGCGGGCCAAATTGTGACATCAATAACAACGAGTGTGAGTCCAACCCCTGTATGAATGGTGGGACCTGCAAGGACATGACCAGCGGCTATCACTGCACATGCAGAGCAGGATTCACTGGTCAGTAATATACTAAACCCCAGTGTTTTGTTTTGGACGATATGACTTCACTAACTTTGTGTGTTTCTAATTTCACCATTTTAGGCCCTAACTGTCAAACTAACATCAATGAGTGTGCCTCCAACCCATGTCTCAACCAGGGCACCTGCATTGATGACGTGGCTGGATATAAGTGCAATTGTCTGCTTCCCTATACTGGTATGATGTGTTGTTGCTTTTGTTTGTGCTGGTTTTGGCTCATATATTTAGTGCAATATTGTAATATATTTTTGGCTTCATGAAAGTTAACTATTCACTCATAAGTATTACTCTGGCCTGGCTCATACCCATTACCTAGAATTTGCTTTTACCAGGAATGTCTGTTTTGGAACATACTGCATTTTTGCTTACAACTAGTCTTGTGGTTCAAGAACAACATTCCATAGTAGTCAATAGAATCTGGGAAGTACTCCAATCTTCATTCTCTCTTCCTCCATGTCCCGTTTCCTGTCTGTGAACTACAATTCCAGGAAATGGGAAGGCCTTTCCTTTTTACAAATGTTGTCATGGAAATAAAAATAAGATGTGCTACATCATGCATTTTTGTGGAAATGCAAATAAGCTGATGCAGACAAACATTGTTTTTATTTTGTCAGGTGATAACTGTGAAGTTCTGCTGGCTCCATGCAGTCCCAGACCTTGCAAAAATGGTGGAATATGTAAAGAATCTGAGGATTATCAAAGCTTTTCTTGCATTTGCCCTGAAGGATGGCAAGGTACCCAGCTGTTCTCAAATATTTATTAATTGAAATTAATATTTCTTTATTGAACTGAAACTATAATTATGCAAACATATTTTTCGTTGCCACAAGGTCAAACATGTGAAATTGATATTAACGAATGTGTGAAGAACCCCTGCCGTAATGGTGCTTTCTGCCATAACACCATGGGTAGCTATCAGTGTAAATGTCAGCCTGGTTACACTGGTCAGAAGTGTGAAACTGACATAGATGACTGCAAGCCAAGTAAGTGAATGTGTCTTGTGTGAGATCATTGATTTGTAAACATAGTATCTTAATTGTTTGCCCTCTTGTTTTTAGATCCGTGTAGTAATGGTGGCCTGTGTCGGGATGCCGTCAACAGTTTCACTTGCACTTGTCTGCCTGGTTTCAATGGAGGGCGCTGTGAGCAGGATATTAATGAGTGTGAAAGTAACCCTTGTAAAAATGGGGCCAACTGCACTGACTGTGTCAATAGCTACACCTGTACATGTCCACCTGGCTTTAGTGGCATTAATTGTGAGATCAACACTAATGACTGCACTGACAGGTAACATACATTTTGTTTTTAATATAATATGATATAAATTGCATAAAGTTATTTACTGATTTTGGTTTATAAAATTTCTTTCAGCTCTTGTTTTAATGGAGGCACCTGCGTGGACGGTATCAATGCCTTCACGTGCCTGTGTTTACCTGGTTTTACTGGCAGCTACTGCCAGTATGACATCAACGAGTGTGACTCTAAGCCATGCTTAAATGGTGGTACCTGCCTCGATAGTTATGGCACCTACAAGTGCTCCTGCCCTCATGGATATACAGGAATCAACTGCCAGGTACCATTTTAACAACAAAGTGTCTGTGTGTCCACAAAGTCATGTGCACTGGATTAACCGGTTTCCTCTTATATCAGAACCTGGTACGATGGTGTGAATTTTCACCCTGTAAGAATGGAGGATCATGCTGGCAGAAAGGAGCTTCATACACCTGTCAGTGTCAAACTGGATGGACAGGACTTTACTGTGATGTCCCAAGTGTATCCTGTGATGTAGCTGCTAAACGGCAAGGTATGGAATAGTTCTTACATACAAGCTAGAGTATTAAAAATGTTTTTATAACATCTGATTTGTTTCTGCAGGCATTGATGTGGCTCAGTTATGCAGAAACTCAGGCCAGTGTTTAGATGCTGGTAACACGCACTACTGTCGCTGCCAAGCAGGCTACACTGGAAGCTACTGCCAAGAACAAGTGGACGAGTGCTCCCCCAATCCATGCCAAAATGGGGCCACATGCACTGATTACCTTGGAGGTTATAGTTGTGAGGTATTAAAGGTTTATTTTTATAAATCTAAGTCACAAATTAATGAATGTTATATTTACAAACATTTCAATAGCAATAGCTAATTAGCTTTCTTTTAAATTCTCCTAGTGTCTCCCGGGTTACCATGGTGTCAACTGCTCCAAAGAAATTAATGAATGTCAATCACAGCCCTGTCAGAATGGGGGGACATGCATTGATTTGGTTAATACATACAAATGTTCCTGTCCCAGAGGAACACAAGGTATGGTCCACAAGTAAAAAGATTAAAACTAAATTATGGTGAACACGTGTAAAACAATGTCTTTTCCTTCCAAAGGTGTCCACTGTGAGATTAATCTGGACGACTGCAACCCTTCAACTGACCCATTAACTAATGAGCCTAAGTGCTTCAATAATGGCAAATGTGTAGACCGCATTGGAGGCTACCAGTGCGTATGCCCGCCGGGTTATGTTGGAGAGCGCTGTGAGGGAGATGTGAATGAGTGTTTGTCAGATCCCTGTGATCCAAGAGGCTCATACAACTGCATACAGCTCACCAACAGCTACCGTTGTGAATGCCGCACGGGATACACAGGTATACACTTAAATTACATTCTACTAAGATTAATACATTGTGAACCACTATGATGTAATCTATTATGTGCATAGAAATGAACTTTTAACATTTTGTGATTTTTGTACTTTAGGTCAGCGCTGTGACAAGGTATTTGATGGATGCAAAGGAAGGCCTTGCAGAAATGGAGGCAGTTGTGCTGTTGCCAGTAACACACCTCATGGATTTATCTGCAAATGCCCACCTGTAAGTACAGAGCAGATCTCAGTCAGTCTTGTTTCTGTACTATACTTTCTCCTCTCATGTTATAACTGTGATCTCTTAGGGCTTTACGGGGTCTTCTTGTGAGTATGATTCACGCTCTTGTGGAAGTCTCAATTGCCGGAATGGTGGCACATGCGTGTCTGGACATTTAGGCCCACGCTGTCTATGTCCTTCCTCATTCACTGGGCCAGAGTGCCAAACTCCCAGTGACAGCCTCTGCTTCTCAAACCCATGCTACAACGGAGGAACCTGTCAGATCACATTGGAGGCTCCATTCTTTCAGTGCAGCTGCCCCAGTAATTTCAATGGCCTCCTTTGTCACATCCTTGATTACTCCTTCACTGGGGGTTTTGGCCGGGACATCACTCCTCCTCCGGAAGTGGAGGTGAGCTGTGAGATTCCACAGTGTGATGAGTGGGCAGGCAACCACATCTGCGACTCACTGTGCAACAACCATGCCTGTGGATGGGATGGAGGAGATTGTTCCCTCAATTTTGACGATCCCTGGCAAAACTGCTCTGCAGCTCTACAGTGCTGGAGATATTTTAATGATGGAAAGTGTGATGGTCAATGTAACAGCCCTGGGTGCCTATACGATGGGTTTGACTGCCAAGGACAGGAAGGGCAGTGCAAGTAAGTCTGAAAAACAAATAATTGATTATTTCCCTGCAAGTACAAACTCAAACTAATATTTTACCAATTCCACAGCCCGTTATACGACCAGTATTGTAAAGACCATTATGCCGATGGTCACTGTGACCAAGGCTGTAACAATGCAGAGTGTGAGTGGGATGGACTGGACTGTGCCAACAATATGCCAGAGAAGCTTGCTGATGGACATCTGGTTCTAGTTGTTCATATTCCCCCAGAGCAACTAAAAAATCGCTCCTCAGCATTCCTCCGAGAGCTCAGCAGTGTCCTCCACACCAATGTTGTTTTCCGCCGTGATGCCAAAGGGGAACCAATGATCT
>KN495843.1:17844-41418 GCA_000787155.1 Scartelaos histophorus
GTGTCTTGTAAAATGTCTTCACAAAGTTGACTTAATAAAGTCTTTTAAAGCAATTGTTGCGGTCGCACTTATTATCATGCATGTTTACAAAAAGTGTATTAAAGCCTGGTCTATTTCTATAAAACTAAACTAAAGCTTCTAGATTTATTGTAGGCGAAATAATATGCAAACAACTGGGGGCCGAATGCATAAAAAGTGAATTCCATGAAGCAAGCTGAAGTGAAAGTCAAAGCCTGTCTTACTTGGGCTTTTTTATTTTGTCTAAATTCAACTTAAAAATGGCATTTGAGTCCCATGTCACCTCAGATTTTGGCCAGTTCCAAATTGGCCAAAAACAAGACTCTTAAGGCCGTCCCTTCAATTGATACTTTTAACTCTAGTTTTACTTTTAAGTCTTGCTTCACTCACTAACTTTTAATCACGTATGCGAATTGTGTGGACCTCTGACTGACTCATTGATTTTTATTCAATGTATTAATTGATATTGTGCCTATTGTGTGCAGCACAATGAACCCTTTATGTTGATAAAATAAAGTTGGATTGGATTGAAATACAGCTAAAACTAAGTAAATTCTTGTAAACTTTACTCGGATATGCATTCCCAAAAGTTACTATTGCACACTGCTGGCATAAAAATTACAATCACGTCCTGCTTAAATCTACAAATATCCACTGAATAAATATAGACACTTTCAAACCTTATGTCACTAGAATGTTTAAAATTGTGGAATGGAGGCAAGAGGAGGTAAAATGAAGAAAGAAAAAAAAGAAAAAAAAAAACGCAACAATTTTGAATTTCAATGTGCAAATCTTAATTACTTAGCTTCTCAGTTAAGCAAGATGGAATACCATTTTCTAATCTTAAAATAGTATTTGGGCTTCACAAAAAGTATAATTTAACGTGTTTAAAATGTGTAATATATCTGTAGATGAAGTGAAAATCATTGTGGGTTCAACTTTTCCGTGAGGATTTGTCCAGTAAAACCTTAAAATAAATAAAATATGTAAAACACAATTGTAAATGTTTTTAAAGTGGCCTCTGATATCATTCACTTATATCTGAGTGCTTTTGATTATGCAAACTGTCCATTATTTTGTGATATTCTGTTAAGTTAATCATAGTTTTCCCATTAAAATCACATTTTCTTCCACTACTCCGGAATTTAGAATGTTTGTACAGTTTTTAAAAGGATTTCCAGAACTGACATGAGGAAAAACACTTTGGCAGCAGCGCCCTCTAGTGCACGGAGGCGGTGTTACAGCAGGAGTGAACAGGCGTCGCCATAGTGACAGGCTCCCGTAACGTGCAGAGACGGGGCCGCGTTCAAACCCCACATCAGCGACAGAACAACAAATACTGTCATTTTCACTTCGCTTTGTTTTTCCTCGAAAGCTTTTGGAAGACTGTCAGGGATATTGTATTTTTTTTTTTACTGGATTATTATGGACCGCGAGCGACCGCTTCATCCTGGGAGGCCGAAGATTTGTGTTGTTAGACGGGGAGGAGTCAGTCATTGCGCCGCTGACATGTACCGAAGCCAGGCTGCAGGGCCATGAACAATGTTGGCGATTTAACAAAAACGCTCCCGAAGCAGTGCAAAGAATACACTCCCACATTAGAGGTAAGCAAGCAAAGCTACAGCTTAGCATGTGCTGGCCTAATGTTCTGTAATTGCTAGTCCATAGTCCAGTCATTTTAGTAATGGTTTGTGGTCCTGTAGTAGGTAATTCATGATCTGTCTGACCATCATTTAGCTATTATCTTTTATTTTTTTTAATCTGTTTTTATAAAGCATGATGAGGCCTATAGAAATACACTGATGAGAAGCAAGAGCCACGATTTAGGGTACCTGCTGTTGTCAATCATGGCCTTATCTTGTATTTATGCTGATGTAATATTGGCTGCACCACCCTTGTTTCAGGATGAACGTGGAAGTGAATGCTGGCAGGGGGGGCACTTCCCGAAGGAGAACAGGCACAGATGATGCTGCGAGAGGAGGAATGGACCATCAAGTGCTGCCATTTGAGATGTACGATTCTGCAAGAGCCAAAGTGGCTGCGAACCTGCACTGGTTATTTGCCAAAGCCTTTGGTCCAGGTATAATTGATCACTGTTTTGTATCAGTGAGCTGTTATTTAAATGGATGAACCTATACTTACAATGATTTGGTAATATTTGTTGCCAAGTAGCAGCAGGTTTTGCTTCAGTTGTCAATACATAAAAAGAAGTATTAATATGTCTCATGTTTGTATATCACAGAAGCCCAGCTCATCACTACTTTATTACTGATACATATAACCCAGAAACAAAGAGCTAGCAGTTCAAATAGTCTGAGCCTGTCAAATTAAGATCACTGGTTTCTCACAGGTCACTAGACTCGCTTGCAGCGCTGATGATGGCTTGTAAAAAAAATTCGAACGATTGTTCTACATTGGCATTGTGGTCGGGAGTTTGTCTTTGAATGCAGATGTGTATGTCCTTAAGAATCAAACAAATGCATTCCTGATATCTGATTGGATTGGATTATTGCACTATGTGCTGAGCCACATTATAGTAAAGGGGGCATAATTATGTCAAATTGTAAATGACAAATAAATAGCTTTTTGGCATATATTTATTTTTCACCTCAAATACCACTATACCAAAACTTAGTGTTTACTATACAGACTGATTGTAACTCTCCATTTATCAATATAATATGTATTTATTTCTGCCTTTTTATGGTTTTATGAATAATGTGAAATATGTGAAAATATGAAAGGTCATCCTCAAACTGATTTCCACATTAGGCCTCAGCTGGACTCAGGTGGATAATAAAACATTATTATAAGAAACTACAGTGCACCTTTGAGCAGTGCCAGCTTGTCCCCACCTCTTTGTTCTCCAAATGACTATTTAGGTAAACAGATCATCATTAGTGCATCAACAAGACAGGAGTCATTGCTGGTGAGCTGAAAGGCAGGAGGAAACAAGGAAGGAGAAATGCTAAAAGCATTTTCCTTGAAAAATACAGAATTTAGTGGTGGAATCTCTGGGTCTCTGGTTTGATGTCAGAAATAGATGGTCTACCTGTGTCCACAGCACACACAAGCCTGTCTGCAGCCACACCACCAGCTTAACAATCATCGGCTTTAAGCTCCTGGCTCATCTATTGGCTTTGGAGATGCCTCCTCTCAGGCTGTTTACCACTCCACTCTTGCAGTGGTTTCTAGACACTCTAATACCATGGCAAGGACAGCTGAAAGGAAGCTACTTATGTTATGTAACAGAGGGGTGTTGATTGTCACATGTTTGAGGATGCCTGTAAATATATTTATATATTTTATCTATCTTATATTTTAGACGACATTCCTTCAGATCTTCAAGACCCATTTTACACCGACCAATATGAGCAAGAACACATTAAGCCTGCTATTACACATCTATTGCTGTCTGCTGAGCTCTACTGCAGAGTGTGTGATGTCCCTTTACAACCAACTCCCCTTCAAAACCACAAGTCCGTCATTCAGGCCTTGTCCAGAAAGGGCTTATATATCCTGGATGACGACGAGACTCTGGTCTCTGAAATGGACCTTGCTTCAACTCCAATTAAAATGGTGGGTAGACATAATACATAGACATAGTCCTAATAATAATTCATGAACAAATGGATAACTTTTGCTGTTGTCCTGTGTTTATTATAAAGAAAGGATAGAAAAGACACTAATATTTCTATAATGTCACTGTCATTATCTCAGCCAGCAATTTGCCCGGCCAACCCTCTGTTAATTAGAGATATTTAAAATATGTTTCTTTTTGTGAGAAGGCAGATGCTTATGTAATAATAATAATATTTATTCTATCTTTAGAGCTTTCATATTCAGCTCATTGACACCTTGATGACAGCTTACACAGAGGAAATGATAAGCATTGAAAAGGTGGTGTCTACTGTGAAATGCTTTGTGGAAACCAGTGACTCCCTGGTGTTGCCGTTGAACTTGGAAGATGCTATGATGTTTTGGATAAATAAGGTAAATATTTGCTTACTGCCCAATGTATATTTGCCATTAAACATATATGTAAACTTTGAACCTTATTATAGGTGATCATTAAACTGAGAGGATTCACTCAAAAAGAACCAAAAATGAAGCATTTATTGGAATCACCTTGTGATCAGAAGGTAATACACACTTCCAATCCACTGTCATAGTTCATTTTGTCTTGGTAGATGAGGTAATTTTCAAACTTCCCATGTGAGGTGCTGTTCTTTGTGGTTTACTCTCTTGTTTTAGTGAAGTCACAAACATTAAGCAGTTAAACAGTCTTAAATAGGAGTAATCCTGCCCTGTGTATATGTTTTGAACCCCTGAACAGTCTGCTCTTCCCATGTGTCTCTCCTCAAACCTGATTTACTCGTTGGGTCATAGCGTCCCTCCAAATGGTATTGGAAACTTTTACCTGTAAGTTTTCAAGATTATTTGTAAAGTTATAGGACATTCAGTTACGCTGTTTCTTGTTTATGTGTTACAGTTAAAAAAAAATACATATATATATAATTAACATCATATTATTCTTTTGCCTTTATGTTTTATAATATGCCTTTATATTGCATGGCCAATTTTTTACTGTGATTTTTTTCATCCATTAAATGGAATCGTACATTCCTTCTGGGCATTGCTCACCCATTCCTCAAAGTGCTTTACATAAATATGTTTTTAATAAACATTTTCTTTTTAGGCACATTACCGTAAAGATCAGCTTTCTGGACATTCTCCTCCACACTTACCCATCTTGGACAACTTGTCAAGTTTCGTCTGTGTTGCTACTTCTCTGTTGGCTGTAGTCCGCTTCTATTGCCCTGAGCTGATAAGGCTGGAAGGTGAGTCAGAGGCGAGTTAACATAAAACTGAACTGATGTAATAGTGAATGGGAAAGTTAGCACTTCTGACACTAGTGACTTTATCACAATATGAAACAGAAGAAAAGGGCAAAGTAGATATTATTAGATAATTATTTGGCGTGCAATATCCTTTTGATGAAACGCTAAAACACTACCACTAAGTATAAACATATATTTATTTTTTTCTGTTTTTTGACTTTTAGACATCTGTCTCAAAGAGGTTCCCTCCACTGCTGAGAGTTTGTCCAACATTCAGCTCTTGATGAACTTCTCAGATAAATTTCTGAACAAATGTGTCTACCTCAGGCCTGAGGACATGTTATATTCTCCTCCTGTATTGAAGGTGAACAACCATAACTCTGACATGTTTATTACACATACATTTTGAACACTGCTGTCACTTATCTACTGTCGATATCTGTTTTCTTTGATAGATTAACATAATGCAGATCATCGCCGAATTGTTTTGGATTTTGGAAGTTGTGAAGCCGGACTTTATGCAGCCTCGAGACATTCATGAGAACAAAGATGGTATAATTTTTCTTACCACAAATTGCAGTTATCTCTGTATCTTATTGAAATGTTGGGCCAATTGTATTTGTGTGTAGTAAGAAAGTCACAAAGCTCAAATACACTGAAGCAAAGATTTTGGACTTCAGACTCTGAAAATACCATTAGATCAACAGGCTCTCAAAGAAGGTATGTATGTGTGTGTGTGTGTGTGTGTGTGCGTGCGTGTGTGTGTGTGTGTGTGTGGGTGTGTGTGTGTGTGTGTAAGGCTATCTATGTATGTATAAATGGTTTATGCGTCATGAATCATATCATATAATATATATAGCTGTGATACAATATTACAATAATTGTGCTATGTTCTCAGTTTGAAAGCATGTCCAAATTCATCTGTGCTTCCACCGTGCCAGAAAGAACAGACAGTGATTGAGGATCACACTCCAGGTATGTAAAAGTGATATAAGTTTCATTAGTTAGAAAAAAATACCTTCATTTGACTTATGTGTGTTTTCAGGGCAGAGAACTTGGTCCAGCTCACTCGGCTATGGACAGGATATTAGAAATGTTGCATGGTCAAGGAAAAGACAGAGGTAAATTTATGTTGAAGCAGAATTATACAACAACTACTTAAAAAAAACAACAACTTACTATTAAAATTGTCTTTTTGTCATTCTTGTTTCAGGCCTTTATCTCAAATAGTGCCTTATGCTCTACATTGTCCCATGAAGGATGATGCTGATAGTTTTCGCCACTCAATGACTACAGAAAGTTTATCATCCAACTTCATGAGCTCAACCCCAAGACACACGCTGGATTCTGGACATCCACACAAACTGAGCGGTTGTAACTTCTTAAATTATATCCGCTTTGAAGATGAGGAGGAAGAAATAGAGGAAGAGGAGTTGGTGGCAATTATAAATCCTACTACACTGTCTCGCCACCATCATCAGAGTGTAACAGAGCACCGGGTATTTCGTTCACTGAGTCCTTCAAGAACTAAAAATACACATGGCTCTCCTGGTTTGGATGGATACCCTATTTCCTCTGAGCAGTCAGTGGGCAAATATTTTCTGGAGCCTTTAATTCCTGCAATTCCAAGGCCAGCCAAAGAAAAGAGTATCCTTGTGAATAAGGAAGAGGAGTGTGGTGAGTCTGGCTCAAAAGGATCATTAACTGTGAGAATAAGTCCCCCTAGTGGCTCATGTGCTCCTCACAGACCAACACGCCTCTATGAGTCCAAATCTAGCTCCAGTGCTGGTATTTCCGTGAGAGCTGTCACACAGGGCTGCACGGACACTATGGACCAAGATAGCACAAAAGAATCTGATGGGTTTTTTCTTCACTTGTCAGAAGCTCCAAAAGATGATAGTCCATTGTCTTCTTTGGAGGTTAGTAATGTCTCTGACACTGAATCATTCACTGAAGACAGTGAGAATGAGCTGCAGTTGGTCGAAAACATGACAGGATCTCAAAGGAGGTATTACAAAAAGGAGCAAAGCAACTTTGGAGAAGGAGAATCCATCAAGCTGGGAGAGGACCAAAAAGTGAGCGAGTGTGATGATAAAGAGGACCATAGTGGATGGTTGAGTCCATGTCACAGCTATGGGTCCTGGTCAGGCAGTGACACTGGTGTAAAAATGACAAGCTTTGCAGAAAAGAAACTGTTGAAACTTGGGCTGCATGGTGGACCTCCTAGCACTAACAGCACACCGAGGACCACACCAGATGCCTCAGAGGCTTCCCCCTGTCTACCCTGGCAACTGAAAAAAAGTGGGAGCAGTTACTCACTTGGTAAAGAGACCTGCAGAGAGTCCAGGAGCAGTCCAGTGACCCCCAGCTCTGTAGTGCCAGTAGAACTCCTTGAGCTTCACATGCAGCTGGAGGAAAGGAGACATACTATTGAGTGTCAAAAAAAGAAGATGGAGACTCTGTCAGCACAACAACGACTTAAGTTGGGAAAAGCAGCATTTTTAAACATTGTCAAGAAGGAACCAGGGAGGAGTGACACACTCCCATTGCCTTTAAAACAGGGACCATCAGAGCTAAGGGCTGCCAATCAAAGAAAAGTAAAAATACAGATTTGCAAAGATGATTTGTGTCTAGAGGATTTAAAAATTAAGACTAAATTAAATGAAGAAGCACAGCTGGTAAGAAATAATGAGGTGTGTCAGAACTCAGGACAGTGTTTCCAGTCAATAGAAGTACTTAATGAAGCGATATCTTCAATACAGCAGCAAATCATGCAACTGTCCCTACAGCAAGATATATTAATTAAACATCGCTCTGTGCTTCCTCCCAAATTTCAAACAGATGTAAGTACGACAGCCACAGCACACCCCACTAAAGAGTCCAAAGCATTTGTTATTAACTTTCAAAATAATGACAGCAGCTCAGCCTCTTTGCCACCCAAACTTAGCTCCAATCAGCGCAAAACCTCCAGTCAGAAAAAGAAAACAGAGAAAACATTTTCAGTCCTAGATAAAAAATATGAAGAAGAAATAAAAGAGGTAGTTGAGAAGTGTAAAACTGAGCAAGACATAGATAAAAACTGCTCCTTGAGCATTTGTAACAAACAACAATGTGTTAAACTCAAAACAGGACATTTGCCTTTTGCATCACAGTCTCCAGTCAGCTCAAGGAACCCTGCAGTTGTACAAGATCAAAACACCAAATCAGAAATTCAAACTCTTGATTCAGAGAATGAAGCTACTGTTGTGGACAACAGTGCCAGGATAAAGGCCCATCTTGTTGAGGTTGTCCTGTCGGAGACTATGGAACCCACAGAGCAGAATTCTGCTGAAACTGAACAGAAGAATGTGCTGGGATTCTTTTTTAAGGTAACACGTGTATGCATGAAATATATGTAATGGAGACGAAATATTAATCACAGTTGTTTTCTAGGATGAAGAGAGAACAGATGAAATGGCTAAGCGTCGAGCTGCCTTTCTTATTAAACAGCAGCGTAAAGCCGAAGAGGCAAAACTTCGAAAACAACAGCAAGAAGCTGAAAGTGAAGTAAAGCGTGATGAAGCGAGGTAAGTGTCATGCTTTTACAGCCTTATAGCTATAGAATTAATACATGTGACCCTGTTTTTTAAGGCGCAAAGCAGAAGAGGAACGTATTCGTAAGGAAGAGGAAAAGGCCAGACGTGAGATTATTAAACAGGAATATCTGAGGAGGAAGCAGGAAATGCTCATGGAAGAGCAGGGCCTGGTCAAGTCTTTGCCAAGGACAAGGTCCCGTAAAAACAAACCCAAGTCTCTTCAGAAAGGATCAAGCAGCCTATCTAAAGGAGCCACCACCACATGTATTTTTAAAAATTCTTTTAGAAGTTTTTTGTAATATGTTGATGATTTTCTTAATGCATTTTTCTTACAACATTCAGCCAAACTGAGCGGTAGTCATCATGGATCCACGCACTCTTTGGCCACAGAGGTTGAAAGTATCATTTCCGTGGAATCTCAGTGGTAGGACAGTTTTCACACATTTGTGCTTTAGATTTATAATATATATTTTAGGACTAATATACCAATCATTTCTTTTAGTGCCGAGTCAGTCTGTTCAGTGGATTCGTTCCCTGTCCTGAGCCGAGCATCAAGCAGGAGCATGGAGAGAGACTGGGAAATTGGCTCCATAACCTCTTCCGTCACTTCAGCAGAGTATACTGGTAAGATCAGTGTAGAGAAGTAGTGTAGTTGTTCTTAATGACATATCAAGAGAGGTACGAATGTCTCGCCATCCCACTGACCATCCCACTGTGTACTCGTGCCAATTTTAACTATTGATCTGCTATTATCGCTACTTCTTATTTATTCTCTAATTTTTCTTTATAAATTTGTTATGAAGTTGTTCTACCAGTGTCACCCCCATTAATGAACTAAATGAATGTGTGTACATTACAATAATAGTAGTGAGCCATTTTGTTAAGTATTGGCTGGATAATTAGCTGTTTTACACTATATTATTAACAGCATCAAAAGCTATATATTGAAAACTAAAATGCTCTCTTTTTCAAAACAGGTCCAAAACTATTCAAAGAGCCATGCTCTAAATCAAATAAGCCAATCATCATAAATGCCATTGCTCACTGCTGTATGGCTGGCAAGGTCAATGAGACCCAAAAGAATGTCATTCTTGAGGTCAGTGCATTTTTAAATTTTAAATATTTATTTTGTATTGAGACATTTGATTGGACATCTTACTGAATGTCACTTTTTTCAAATACCACTCACCCTGTAGGAGCTGGACAAGTGTGACTCAAACCACTTGATCATTCTGTTTCGAGATGATGGATGCCAATTCCGAGCCATCTATGCATACTCTCCAGACACTGAAGAGATTATCAAAGTGACTGGCACTGGGCCACGCAACATCAGCCCTAAAATGATAGATAAACTGTACAAGTACAGTTCTGACAGAAAACAGTTCAGTGTCATTCCTGCCAAGTCTGTTTCTGTCAGTGTGGATGCACTGACCATCCACAATCACCTATGGCACATTAAAAGACCAGGGAGTGCACGCAGGAAGTGAAGCAGAGTGGAGATCTTGGATTTATCGTTATATTGGGCTGGACCCAATCTTCAGAGTTATTCATTATTATATCGTTACAAGTAACAGTAATATTTCAAACATGGATATCATCTCTTCTCTCCTCTAATTTCTGTGACTTTTTTAGGGGACGCTCAACAAATTATTTATGAACAATAATTTCTAACTTATTTTGAAATCTGTTATCATAGTACATACTATCCACAGTGTCTCCACAAATACAGGAAATGCATATTTTGTCTCATTTTAAATCAAAAGAAACATTTCCATGTGACCAATTTACTGTTTAAAGCTTAATCATTTTTATTGCATATTTCATTGCAATGTAAAGATTTCTAGTGGCACATGTATTCTACACTTACACTTTTTTACAAACTGATTGGATTCTTTTATGTGCATTTTTTTGTTATCCAAATAATTTCTGAGAGAATAAAGGGGTACATTTTATTATTATTTTATATATTTATTTATTTTATTTTATTTTTTGCTGTATAATTGTGGTCTTAAAACTATTGTAATTTTGTGTGTATGAACAAATCATTGGATGGCTTTTTCCAGGTTTTTGAAAGATTTATTTTAAGTACTGTTATAAAGAGATATATTTTAGCTTATAATGTAAAACAGACAATATACATTTGTATATAGGACAGAAATACAACAGCAGCCTGAATGTAAAAATATAATACAATACATCTAAACTTGATGTAAAAATCTTGAGTTTATAGCTGAAGATTAGTCTTGATTTCATCTTAACATAATCAACTATCAGTTTAAAGTGCAATTTCCTTAAATGTTTTATAAACAGTAATTAGAAACAATCTGACAAAAACTGTCTGAAATATCGTGAAACTTGTTTAACTCAACAACACTGAGCTGTGTTACTACTGTACCTTTAATACCACACTACTAAAACTCCATTTAAAACTTTGACAATTCTAAGACCAAAATCTGAACCATTTCTAATTGCTTAAACACAAGTCACTGTTTCTAAAGGTTTACAAGTAATGTTACTATGTAAAATAGTATTATCATTATTTGTTTGTTTATTTCATTCAAGTATAAAAAGGTATTAACAGTGTCATAACATTAAACATACAAGAAAAAGAGCAGAAAGAAGAGTAATCTTATGTTATCTGCCCAATTTTCCAGACAATACCTTAACACTGATGGTTATTTTTAAATTATCCACAAATGCAGAGGCACTGGTTAACTTTAGAGAGCGGCACTGCTGTACAAAGCACTGATCGTCTTTGAGGTTAAGTGAGGGTTCACAGGAGGTGATGAGGAGGACCCCTGTGTATTCAGAGCTGGGTGTCCTCCTTGTTGTAGCTGAACTCACGACCCTCTTTGAGGCTGCTGCTGTGGAGGGGAGGCTCCTCAGGCACGTGGGCCAAAGGGTCAGACCGGATCAAGTAGCTGAACAAAGAGTTTAGACAACAACAAGCAAAGAAAAATGAATGTGATTCTGTTCAAAATTCTCTTAAATCTAGAAGAAAATGTAATGCTTACACAATGTCATTAAGCTCCAGTCTAGTGTCCGGTGAAGGGTTTATCAAAACATAAGATAAGGTGTTCTGCTGATCATTTTGCTCATCTGTAATGGGAGTAGTAAATCAAAAGTTAGTACTTTAACAGGACTGTGCCTTGCTTGAATTGCTTACCTTGTAGGTAACCCAGATTAACTCTGTTCATGACATCACTGGCAGTCAGATTGGTTAGATCTTCTATGTTATATAATGCAGAGGAGGACATAGACTCATGATTTTCAAATTCTAAGCAACACAGTGTTAAAACAGTATGATAATACTCACCATATCCGGATGTGGGCAGTCCCAGATGCTTCATTCTGTTGCGGACCAGTTCAGAGAGCTCCTCTCGTTCAGATCGCCTGTACAGGTTCAGCCGCTGCTGGGCAATGCGCTGGGCATGGTCTTTGGTTGAATCACGACTAACGCTCTGCCACCTGCTGCTTCGTCTACTCAGACGCCGTGCCCACTGCATGCTTTTCTTCCTCCTCAGTGGATGGTCTGCTTGGTCAACGCTTCGAAGTTCACAACCTCTGTCTTTAGTGTCCTCACAGTCGTCTACACTCATTGACACTTGAGACTAGAATAGAAGGTAAAACATATTTTAAAAGACAATAAAGCCAAAATTTAAAAAAAAAAAATAAATTACCTCTGCTGCAGAGAAAATATGTGATTCTGTTCGATAGATTCCAATTGGAATTTCAGCACTAGAAGAGCAAAGTTTCTGAAACAACCTGCCATATGTTCCAATCCATATATCTTCCTCTGTAACTTTCATCTTTACCAAATAAAAAGACATTTGGTCAAATTACTGTGTCTGTACCAAGAGACTATGTCAAAGTTGTTTAAAAATGTTACTTACAGCACAGAGATATCCTGATCCAGGAGTAGTGTCTAATCCTAAGAGCAGCCTGGCAATAAGTATCATATAGTCCTTCACAAAAGACTGAAATCATGAAGAAAAACTAGATCAGTCAAGTAGAGCAAATGTAGTGTTATTTCCATTTGGCGCATAAGATGGCGCCAAATCTTAGGTCTTGAAATGTCTGCTAACTTTAATCCATTTATATATCAGACAGACAGTTCATGTATGAACCTGATACAGCAGTGTGTCCAACATGCTGATGCTGAACACTCTCCCCGCAGCAAACGGAAGGCGAAACATAAAGGCCAGATTAGAGCCTTTATCACGCTCTTTCTGTGATACAGAAAACACTTGTTATCAATACAGTTTCATATTATAATAGTGAGCTTCAGAGAAATTTCACCTTTTCCAATTTGGAGAGTGCAAGTGAATAGCAGTCTTTAGCTCTGAACTGCATAAACCTCATGTTGGACGGATGAGTAAGCTCTGTGATGATACTTAGACTGGGAAACAGCCTGAAGCAGAGACAGTCATTGTTTAGGAAACAAGGTACATTTTCAAAAATGATTCATTATTATTAGATAAGTAATTAATAAAATAAATCACCTAAACATTGTCTGTACATTAACAATAGTTTTGGCATCAGCCATATAGTCTTCCTCTGCACTCATGGTACTTTCCTTATCCACCACAACCAAATTGTCAGCATAGATGATTCCACACTGCAACAGGCTGTCCAAACTGAAACACCAAAACAAACCTAAAACTGGTATAATCGAAACACACTAGACATGAGCTGCAGTTCTCTCTTACTTACTTGTCTATTGAGCCCGCCATGTAATAAACCATTGGAAAACAGCAGATAGCCTCTAGAAAGTGATTATCTGGCCTGTAAAACAATGTATTTGTTAGTACATGAATAAATGTGAGTCATGGATGACAGCTCAGTCAGCCTGACACTGGTCACTAGAGTGTCTTAGCACTGATGAGTGTGTCCCCTCTTCACTCACAGACATTTAGTCCCTTTATAATGGTTGTCTTCATCCACTAACTGTGACAGAAGCCTAGTCCTGCTGACATGAGGCTCAAGGCTGTGCATGTGATTGAATAGCATGTATGAGTGGGCGTTTGTATCTGTGTGCGACAGAGGAGAGAGTGCTAACAGGCACAGGGAGGATGTTGTTTCCCTGAGCACACTTGCAGTGGATGAAAAAGCCTTGAAATCTTGCATGGTGTTCTTTAATACTTGTGAATTTGTTGTTATTGTTGTTGTAGGAATATCTATATATCGTCCAAGTTCAAGGAAAAGCATGTTGCTATGGTTACAGTCTGGCACTACAGAGAGCAGTGTTTTATTTTCTTTGTCACTCAAAACACACCGTCACGCTGAGCAGCAGCTGTAACCTAACATCAGGACTGACAATGGCGGCCCACCTCCACAGCCTTTGCCTAAGTGCTCTGCTGACGTGAGCTTTTTGAATACACAATGTTCCCTGTCATGAAATGTGAGCAACCAAATGAAAGAAATATGATAAGAAAATTAACTCACGGATTATCCAGTAACAAGACAATGGGGTTGAGCTCTTTTCTTGGTCTGTAATAAGCTCTGAGAGGCACTATAAAGTTATAAAGACCATTTCCAGCAGTTTCAGCTGATACAATGATGAGCTTGTTTTTAAACCCATATGCCTTGGCGTCCTCAAAACTGTTGTGTCGGCATCCCTGCATAGCAAAAAAAAAAGTAAAACCCTTATGTAATATGCTAACAATGACTAATTTAAAACAGACATTACTGTAGGCCCACCTGGTCAAGCCGCAGACAGCAGAACGGGGCTTTCTCTGCTAACAAATGGCATAATGTGGGCGAGCTGCCAATGTATGGTGAGTTAGGTGGATAACCTTTCACATACCTGAGAGGAAATGAAAAAGGAAATGGACTCGGTATCAGATAAAATATGTACAAAATAAGATGTACTTTGGGCTGGTAAATTAATTGGTTTGTCTGTTATTGTTAGTCTGTCTAAATCTACTGGCAATGTAATATACACATAATAAAAATAGAAAGCTGGATGCAGTGATGGAAAAACACCCAACCTAACTTACTGCCCCTGCTCTGTAGAAGATTGGTCTTTTTCATCTGGGAAAACAGAGTCATCTTCAGACTGGTCACTAAGAAGGTCACAGGGAAAAATGGTAGAAGAATCTGCAATTTCTTGAACCGGTGCAATGCTTGGCCGTCGCCCCCCTGTCCCATTTACAGTAGGCGGCGGGACAAGGCTACCACCTGTGGGTGGACTTGTGTTCTGAAGATCCATTGCGACCGTGCCTGCAAAGTTTTACATTTAAACAAAGACACAAAACAAAAGCAAAACACATGAAAGGAACTGTATGTAGACTGTGCTATTTCTGTTTAGCACTTTAATCAATCACAGCTGGATCTGGGTTGCCAGAGCCTAAACCTGCTTATAAAGGATATGTACAAGTTTTTCTCATTCTCAGTACTGTATATGGACAGGCTGTGCCTTGTGAAAGCTCAGAACCTCCAAAACACACTCAGAAGCTGCACTGCACTGATTCGTGATTGGCTGCAGGTGCCTGGGTCCAGGTAGTCGGAATTCACCCTGCGTCCAATTATCCTTCCCATTCAGACTCAGACTTCAGATATGAGCTGTAACCCGATCAAACGCACCATAAGCTCAATGTAACATCATATCCGAGATCCAAGTCTGAGTCGGAATGATCAAACACAGGGTCAAGTCATTGACAGATCTTTGAAACTATTAATCCTAATAGATTCATGTGAGGCTCATTTCTGATTGGATAATTGTCTTGAGAACGAAATAATAGCGAATAAACGAAGAGGACACCATGCCCATGTTTTTATAATTAACAATAAATCTGCATTAGATTTTTAATCAGTACAGAGGTGTCGGAAATTTGTACATATAGTTCCTTCAAGTAACAAAACCTTACCCATGCTTGCAATGATACTGTGAACAGGAAGTTGTGCAGGTCCATCATAAAGTCCCCCGACGGATCTGCCTTTCTTTTCCTCCTGATTGAAAATGAATGCAGAGTTTTCCTCTTTGGTGATATTAATGTAGTAACACGTGTCTGTGGCAGCCATGATGTGGCGTGGACCTGGATTTAACAGGATGCTTTTATTGTCTTCTTGCTTAATACCAATCAGGCACACCCCATACCTTAACAAGAAGCACGGATCAAATTGGACATTTGTTGATAATTAAACATAACACTTGTATATTATTAGCAGTGAGCAACAAACTTTAACAATGAATGAAAACCAAGTATTTCTAAAAAAAAAAAATGTTTTGTCTTACTTTTTATGAGCATGAAATGATGCATATGTGAAGCTTTTGCCACTGTACTCTCCAAAAAACTTGCTGTCACATAGTCGGATATGATAGACCTCGTTGCCAGAGCAGCATCCATACATCCTCTGCCACTGCTCAGGAGACTGTTGTCCTTCTCTGGAAAAAAAATTGAATAAAATTGAAGACAAACATGAGTTAAACAAGTAAAATATTGCCTTTTCTATTTCTCTCAGAGGAAGAGAGAGAGAGATTACGTTTCTAGTTTCTAAGCAATTGATAGTGGTAATGGTGGCATGCTGGCAGCAATCATTTTCACACGAGGCTTTTTATGCTCTTGTTCAGGGAACAGTTCCTTTTAACCGCTGACTGCTTTTACTTTTTTGTTTGATGCACTCTCCCTGACTCTCACCACTAACTATGATTCCTTTTTTGATTTGTGTCTCTGTGTCACTTCCCTGGAGGCAGTATACAAATATGTAGACATCACAAAGTGAGCTTGTAAACACACTAGGAGAAAATTAAAAGCCCAGGGGCAAACATTCAAGTCAACAAACCGTCCGCGTGAAGTATGCACAAGCAGAGTGACCAAAGTGGAGGTGGCCGGGCAAACACAGTTTAGAGCCAACATGGCATATTTGAATTCTTCTTCACACACAACATGATCTGAAACAAAATAAAACAGGATAATTCCTTATTTCTTTAACTATACTTATAGGAATATGAATTTCCTGCAGAACTAGAAGCATTATCTCTGTGGTCACAACATATGTAAGGACTGTTACGTAGCATGACATACTGTTACTATTTTGTAGCACCAATCTGCCAAAGGGTGAAATGACTTCTCTCTTCACCTGTTGCCTGGCAACATCAGAGTGACTCCACAAGTCCTTCCCATGTGCCACTAAAACTGTACCTCTCACACTACTGTACACAAGTGCCCTGTACATAGGGTTTGAATCTATTTATTTTATTAGTCAAGATTTGAATTACAATCATGATCATCTTACCTGCAAATTTGACATGAAACTTGTTTTCTGGTTTGAGTATTTGGACGTAGAGTGGACAGTTTGGAGCAAAGTCTTTGACTGCCCAAGCCCTCAGGATTGTCTGATGATCCTGATTTGAGAGAACAGTTATACAGTTAAAAACTATTTAATGTCATCTTGATAGACAACAGTAAACCCAGTGTTTTTGTTAAAATAACAAGTGTCTTACAGCTGCAGTGCGATCCACCTCGTTACGACTGCTGAGAATAAAACAGGCTTCAGCATCATCCATTCTGTAGAAACATAAAAAATACAAATCTCTCTCCAATCATTGAAGGTCATATTATCATGGGACAACCAATATTTGAAATACGCAAATTTCTAAAACGCTGTACCAATATACCCTGTTTTGCATCTGATTTGATTAGCCAGCAGAGTGCAGAATGCAAAACAAGTGTGGGTGGATTGAAATAATGCCAGATGTAAGATGTGAGTCTGACACACTCCCAGTCTACATTTGAATTGCTGTATCAAAACAGATAATATATACAGGTATTTCTATAAATTATTTCACCATACATGCTTTTGAGTGTGTAATTGCGTTTGGATATATGTATAATTTATAATTTATAATGAAAAAGAAAGCTTAAAACTGAAGGTTTCAGTGCATCATAATTATAAAATAATTAGACTAGTAATGACCAAATAAATACTAACTAATGAGAGAGCTTAGACTTCAGATAAATTAATTAATAGAGTAGTAATTCTTAAACAATTTGAACACATTTTTGTTTAGTTAAAACAGTTAGATATTAAGTTCAGGGTAAATGCAAAGTAAAACACACACACACACACACAAAAAATAGCACATTTTTGTTCAGTTAAAACAGTTAGATAATAAGTTCAGGGTAAATTCAAAGTAAAACACACACAAATATAAAATAAAAAAATTAAAAATATTTTTCATTAAACACATTATTACTAGAGAGTTATGATGATCTTTCAGTTAGTAGGAGTACACACTGTGCATAGACAGTGTCACCTACAACAATTGCAACATGTCATTTCCAAGACACGCCTTTAGACACACAAATTTACCTGCATTTTGTATCTTGTATTCACTGTGTCTTACTTGGCTCTGAGCAGATCCTGGTCCTTGAGGACTGATCCTTGTAAGTAAATCACTCGCTGTGACCACAAAGGAATCTGCAGGACCCTTCGCACCTGGAGGTCCATCTCACTTGGGCACAGAATCACCACGTAGTAATCCTAATAATAAAAACAATATTGTACAGCTATGCAAATAGTGGAATGTCTAGACTTTGAACCAACCCAGTTCAGTTTGGTATAAGAAGTGTTCATTAAATTTCAGGAGATATACTAAAGTTAAATAAAGTTAAATGATAAAAAGGAACTCAAACCCAAACGTGTATGTTTTTTATATTATATTTTTTTAGGTTCTAGGTGGGATTTCCAGCATGGTCATTACAATTAACTGTACCTGTAGCCTGGGGTGAGCGTAGAACTCATTAAGGAAGTCCATGAGTAAATCAATCTTAAGTGAACTGACACACAGCACCACATGCTTCTCGGTCTGCGCTCGGTGACGGCTGTAATTTCCTCCAGATTTTTGTCTCTCCATCCACAGATAGATTAACTCTTCAAACTGCCAAGGTAAGAAATTAACAGTGGCATCCACATGAGCATTTCATAAGCAGGTTTTGGTTATGTAATGCAAGATCTTATTACCTGCAGAGGGAGAACCACCAGTGCCACGCAGATCATGATGACTACCAACAGCTGAGATGGCCAAATGCGTGGAGTGACATCTCCAAAGCCCACGGTGGAGAAGGTAACAATACAGAAGTAAAAGGAATTGAAGAGAGAGAGATTTTTTCCAGCTCGCTCCAAGTGCTGGATTCCACACGTACTACCCAGAGGAATCATATAAAAAACAATTAAACAAAAAAACTACATAAATAAGTTTATTTTTAATAGCTTACCCAGTGAAGACAAGGCAGAGCAATGTGCAGATGAGTATAAGGACCTGGTTAAACATGGCTGAGTTTGTCCTTTGAATTGCCCTGTGAACATCATTCTAAAGAAATGAAGAGTGCAGAAAAATATATATTTAAAAAGAAATAATTGTATGAAGTATGACAGGTCATTTCAGTATTTACGTTAATTATAAAAATATTTTCAACTGAGGTTCCAAAGCAGAAAGATGTGTTATGGGTGCACTGTTATTAACAACCAATTAACATCATTATAAAGCAGCCCAGCCACCACATAGTGAGTCAGAGGGCCTTGATTTAAACCACGGAGACAGAAGCATTTAGGTTAATACAATTACTCACAATCATGTTTTCCAAAGCGCATTTGGCCAACCAGCAATTAAGAAACACAGGGATGAAGATGTTCCTCAGAGAAGGCCAGAAAATCTACATAATGAGATTTATAATAAGACTCTTCAACTCTGCAAGCAAAATTACAGAGTTGCAAACATTTTATCACCGCTGTTTAAACAAAGTAATTATTTTACCGTGATAATAAAAGGGACTGTGTTGATCATCTCCAAGAGGAAGGACACTTGAAATATCTGCTCCCAAATGTTTCCCTGGCAAAAACAAACACACTTTTATACCCTCCACCTGAGCAAAGAGAGAACGCAGAGTTTCCATAGAGATGTACGTCTTCACTGTCACATGTCACTTTTTGATAGCACTTAATCTTTTACCTCCACCCCACATTACAATTACCATCTATCCTTAATGCCGCCTTCACAATTGAAGATAATTACTCCACTTATGGACTGTCAGTCTCGTGGACTGAAAGTGACTAATTGTACAGAAGAGCATAATGATCCAGATGAGCTTCGAGGCCAAGGCCAAGCAATGTGCAGCGCCTCACCTTGTAACTCAAATACATCAATAACATCGTCTCCAGAAAACTGATGATGGCCACAATCACCTGCATAAACCACATAACACAAATAGAGTAGAGAAATGCTAACAAAATGCCACATCATAATATGACACATTTTATGGCTTACTTGTATGGCCCAGACAGGCACTTTCCTATCCACCCAAAAGATCAGCTCCCTGTCACAATGAGAACAAGGCCTATGTTAAAGCATCATCACGAAATCATGAAAAACATATCTGGATGCTCACCAGTTGATTGTGCTATCTTGAATGGATGCATTAGACAGACAGTCAACACTAAATATTTAAAAAATAAATAAATAAAAAGCAAATAAATGCAAAAACTCATGTATTTTCAAATCTACATGACAACAAAGAGCTCACCAAGCATTTACCATTTAGTGTTGGTGCTGGCAGTGCCTGTCTGTGAGCCGCTGAGGCTGCTGTGGCCGCTCTGAACAGGGTTGTCCGTCATCACTCTGATTATGTACAGCAAACACGTGAGCAGCTTCAGGCAGAAGTTGAAAACACGAATCCTCAGACCTTAAGATATGGAAAAGGAAATATTTAATTGAATTTGTATGCGTGAAAATGCAAATGTCAATGGTGGTGTTGGTGTGTTACACTTGTGGTGCTACTGCAATGATCTATTTTATTTTATTTTGCATTTGTTTGGCCAGTTCAAAAGGTAGGCAGAGCACTGACCTAACTTTAAATTAGATATGAGACTTCTTGCCCTGGGCATCCAAACGGGCCTGGGTACGATGCACTGTTTTATTATTTATGGGTTGTCAAATTATTTTATTCAGGTGACTTTTGTTATGGATCATTTGTAGGATTTTGTGTAATATTTTATTTTAAACTGTTAACAGACAACAGTCCCAGTTTTTCATCACTTGAAACCCATGGATATGTTGAACCTTAATGGAGAATAGGTAAGTACACTTCACAAATGTAATTTAATTGACTTACTTGATCTTTGGTTTTTAATGAAGAACAATTTTAATCGTTCCTTAAATGTGTTTTCATTCACGTAAAACTCCACCTGAACCCTAAAAAGATACAAAAAAATGAGAAAAAGGAGCTGTCTATATGAGCATGATTCAGTACATTAATGATGATGCAACCATGTTAGCATGTTTCTCTACCTGTTCCAGGCCCAGATAAGGTAGTCCTGACCAAGCCCACCCCACCTGTCTGGAGATGGGTCCCCAGGGACTGCACAGCTCCTGACAGGTTACCTCTATAGGTTTGAGAGATGGGCCAAATTCAGCTGACAAATTTCTCTCTAGACGTTTAGACCCATAATCTTCAGAGAACAGATTACAGAAAGTGCAACACAAACACTGTGCCTGTGACTTTATGGTTTAAACCTACTTGCATGGCATTTGACACAAGTTCATTGATCTGATTGATGTGCAGAGGAGCAGCTTATTTGGGCTGGCTTGCATTTTTGATCTTTCCATTAACTTAAGTGTGCCTACAGATACAGTACAGAAAGGTTATGTCAATAATGTGAGGCGTACTGTGATTTCTTTTAGCTGCTTAATTGACATTATGCTATGAAAACAAAGATTATAGAAAGATTTTGTTAATTAAAGAGAATACATTTTTAACGCTGAACCTGCAAGACAAAGTCAGACATTATGAAATGTGTCCTCCGTGCATAATGGTGCATGTAATGACCCTTAATCAGCTCCTGTTGAGAACTCTTTCTGTTTCAAGAGGTCTGACATTAGTCATAGCACGGACTATGCCGTCTATGCAGACACTGTGCTCCATTATTGACAAAGTTGTCCACAAATATTTTTCAGAGGTTTTGCCTTTCAAACACAGAGGTATGGCTGCTGGCATTTTTTCCCCCAATAGCAGATCTTGAAACCATGACATATTTCTTAAACTTTCTGTAACCCTGAAAACCTGGAGTCCTACCTCTGTCCACATTCACTACTGAGAGCCTCAGATCTCCATGTTCCCACGGTTGTACTGACCCAGGTCGGGATGATGACTCCGTGATCCATATGAGAGAGGACTCACGACTACCTGTAGCTGCGTCGTACAAACAATGCACTCTTCCTGTAATCCTGTGAAATCGCAACTGTTCTTCAAACTATTTTTCTCTTGCATTGCAGTAAGCAACGACACATGCAGAATGTGTTTTAGGCAATATGTGTTTATGTAAACACGTTATACACACGTTTATTCTCTCTCTCCTACTTTCTCTCTCTGTCTGTTTCCACAGCAACGTTTCAGAGATGGGAATAACCAGAGCTGATGCAGTTACTGTATATGGCCCTCTGCAGCCACAGAGCACGCTGTAACAAAGTGTAAACGCTAAAGCAAAAGGCGCTGTGACAAGTGGATGCACATAAATACTTCAGGTGCCACCGTGTGCCTCATCATCTGAGCTTCTGTGGGTTTGCATGTGGACCACAGCTGCATCTATTAATCTACAGATACAGACCTGACACTCAAAACAGCAGATGGCAAGGAAAATGCCTATTTGAAGTCAATGATTTGTGAGAGGTGTTAATACATTGCTTACAGGTCTATAAAAGAATCTATTAATCCATTTGTCACTTTTATACTTCTGTTACCCTACAACACTTATGATATCCACAGAGGACTCAAACTACTCATAATAAAACATAATTTGCAATATGAAATTATTCATGATGACAACTCATTGTGGACCCAGATGAACAGATGTTTATTTGGGAGAGGGGTTGTTTGTGCTTCTTATGCATGCATGCCTTTGCAAAGAGAACATCTGAGTAATGGATGAACCCTGGGCAGATGTGACCAGTGACATTTTCAAGTTGAGTCACAGCTGTGAGCATAAAATCTAACCTGAAAACCATATAAAGAAATATAATCATATACTGACTGGCTTGAGAGGAGCTGGTAAGATTTTTACTAAACAAATTCTAGCAATTTGCTAGAAGAATAGCTTTCAGACAAAGACTATATTTACTCTTAAAAACAGCAAACATGTACAGATACTTGCACAGAATGACACCAAAATGCATCAAATGCTGCAAAAGCAGTCACAGTCATTTCAGTACCATGGACAGCACCAGTCTCAAAACGGTGATATGGGCTTTTTAAAGGCTGTTTATGTGTAGTAATTTGATTAATTTTTTAAAACAATTTTTACGCTCTTCACAAACCACCAAATACTGCTTGGCTTACTTACTAAAGCTATTCTGCACACATTTTGCCTTTGACGTGATCCCTTCAATCACGTTGCAGAGTAGAGTGACTTTCATATTTTTTTAAGCTGTAAGAACCCCATCCACTCCTGTCTTTTTCTTTTTTATCAGGAAAAAAGCATGTCATTTACAGAATGTACAGAGTTAAAGGGTCCATGGGGTGGGTGTGCGACTTTAGAAATCTTGATGGCAGTAACAGCAGGTGAACAGGTAGGCAGTCAGCAAGCACGAGAAAAGAACAGAATGACTCCTTAAGAACACCACCATTATACAAAGGGTATTTAAATACCAAAAGACCGCAAGAAGCATTTATTATGCAAACTTCCACTTAGTCATAGGTCAGTTTTATACTGACAGCTGTCAAGTTCAACACTGTATTTTAAAATTATGTATATGCAAAAATGCTTTAATTTGTGTAATAATTGTAACTCTGCTGATTAAACCCATTGACAATAAACAATTAAAACAAGCAAACAAACAAACAAACAAAAACTAATCCTAACACTTCTGGGGCAATTTAATATACTCGGACATTTAGATATGAAGCCTACCTGTCATCATTCTGGAAATTTTGGTCTCCAAGGAGCAGATCTCTGAAGCGAAACCTGGGTGGCAGCGGTGGGACTTCACTTTCTGCCTGCTCCATCTTTAGGCTGGAGATGTTCAGGATGATCCCACTGTTTCTCTGGGCTGAAGAAGAGCTGCATTACAGAAGAATGAGGTTTAGTCAAGGTGTTTGCAAAGAAGCAAAATGGTTTAGCATACAGAATGATACAGTGAACAGGAC
>KN495843.1:41453-55783 GCA_000787155.1 Scartelaos histophorus
AATGTGCTACAATTACACACTATCCAACAGTGACTTGATCATGTAAAGTAGTGATAATAACAAGGTTAGATTAGATGGGTTTGGTAAATATAAACCAGGCTTTATTGGTGGTTACCTGTGACCTCAACACAAGGATGGGTGCAAAGATGGGATGATGATCAGCTGTAGCAATGGGGTGAGCGAGAAACTCAAATTCTTTGCAATAAACTGTGAAGAAAGAGTATCATGATTTTTAAATATTCAGAAGTTATACATAAACTGATATTGTTCTCTTACAAGTATATGTTAATATTATTTTAGGGTATTTGTCCCTTCATATTTTGTTTACAGATTGAAGAAATATACATTTGATACAATCAAAGTCGTGTAACCTTCGCTATGGTGGAATTCATTTTAATTGGGTGATTTTTATGATGGAGTTGTTGTCATTTAATGGGCACAACCTGGATGCAGAGAGAATGAAAATGTCCAAAGCTCACTTTTATACATAAAGGCCTAAATGAGAAAAGCACAAACACAACACGTAAAACAATACAGATTGATGCCTTTATGAATTCGTTTTAAAAGCCAACTTGCCAGCCACGTAAAAAAATAAATGGACCATGATTACACTTATGAGTCATACACAAATCTGCAAAAAGCAAAATTAACTAGGCTACGTTTAGCGCTTATACTTTACTTTTGTTTGTGAGTGTCTTACCGAGGCTTGTGGACGTTCACGGTCCCATCATCGTTGACAAATGTCTGATTCACGTAACATTCACTGCACATTTTGGCCGGGGAGCCGGTGCTGGCGTCGGATTGGAGAGCTGCGGTGGTCGGTGAGGAATCCCCCTTCACAAAGTCTTCTTGCTGGCTTAATGGCATTGGACAGTGGCACAAGTCTCACTAAAAGCTCAGGTAACTTGTACCGAGTGTCCAGTCATCTAAAAGCCAAGTGCATCTTAAATCCTGTTTTAATGAGCGGCAGAAGTTTGGACAATCCAGTGCAAATAAAGACTCGTCAGCGCGGACCCTGCAAGAGTGATCTGAAGCTAAACAGCTTTTCCCCAGAGGTAGAGCACCTAGAGCAATAACTGTTGATTTATCACTAACTTGTCACAAGAGATTGGCACCCTCTGTTGGACGCACATCCGCTGCGCTGCTGTCCGTGCGTCCTGGCATTTCAACACTGGAGTTTCATGCGCAGAACACTCGTTTGGAATGAGTAAAAAGAAGTAGATGGAGACTGACAGGAATTATACACACACATATACACACACATATACACACATATATACACACACAGACACACACAGACACACACACACGCACATTATACTGATAAACTTGTAAAATAAATAGGCTATAAATGAAAGTGTCAGTTGTGTGTAGGCTTTGTATTAAGTGGTTTGTTAGAGACATGTAATCAAATGTTTCCATAGACACATTAACTCTCACTTCAGATATTTAACACATAGAAAACTGTGTAAAGAGGTGCCAGTGACCATGATGCTCCGGAAATAGCTTGAAATGTGAATGTTAAAAAAGGAACTGATGATGATTGACTGTTGGCTATTTGTAAAGGTCTGTTTCTTGTTATTTGATAAGGGAGGTGGTGTGGGAGTTGTCATGAATCACCAGCGAGAGGGTGACATGAGGTTGAGAAAAGGTTTCAGTGATCAGGATGGATGAAGTCCTTCTACAGCAGAGAAATTGTTCACATAAAAAACAACCAAACAAACAAAAAAACCCTACAGGTTATACAAAAATTATGTAAGGTAGGACTGGCCATTAGTAGACATTAGTAAACAGACAGTAATAATGGCTGGACATCAATGAATATATTATTTACATAAAATTATAAATAATTATATTAAATCTAACAAAGAACCAATATCCATTTTGTTGAAAAAATTTGAAGGTACAGACAATTATCTCTCCAATCTGCCATTTATGTTAATTGAACGCCAAAAGTCCCACTGAGGAAATTGTGAGGTAATTTGTCTTTACCCTCGCACAAACTCGGGCCCACGGCCCAACTCTGCTTCTCATTTGGCCCCTGGGGAAAAATAATTGCCCACCCCTGGCCTAGCAGGTCAAGCTTGTGTTTATACATGAGAATTACTTCTGAAACATTTTACTGTGAAAAACAGTGTTTATTACATCAAGGTGCATTTGATGAATGAGGAAGAACAAGAGATTCTGAGTTCGACTGATAAAGGCAAAAATACAGAGTAGAAGACTGTGGCACTAAAGCACATATAGTTAAATCTGTCTTAAATGTATTCCTCAGTTAGCACCTTCTGTGCCAACCGCTGCCACTGCTGTAACATAGTATGGTCCTTCTCTCAAGTACGTTTTCAGGCGCAGACAGTTCTGACTGCCAAGGATTTCTGTTGCTGATGATGAACTTACAAGTGCCCCTACCAGTTCAAACTTTGCATCTTTAGCATCCTTGGTTTGACTTGTTGAGCGATCCAAAACAAACTCCATAAAACCAGGAGTGCTCATCATTAACTTCTGACCCCATGGCTGAGAAGCAATGGCCTACAGAACAAATAATATATGAAATTATAAGATGTTCTTGGCAGATGCATTTTAGAAAATACGTTAACACTTACAGTAAAAATGCGGAGAGCGCCACAGTGTAGCTCTGGAAAAGGCTGGGTGCTGATTTTATGAATCATGTCCAGTGGCTCTTTTGACAAAAGCTGGAACCAGGACTCTGTCAAGGCCAAAAGGTCTTCTGTCTGCTGTTCTGGCTGCAGCAAAACATCAGAATAATTATACTACAATTATACAATAAATAAACAAACTCGTATTGTGTAATTGGAGTATAAACACAAGAACCTGTAGTGTTAGGAGCTGGAATAAGGCCTCCAAGCTTCGAACTCTGAGCTCTGTAGCCCCAGTACTGGCAAGGTGGCTCATTCTTACTAGTACAGGTCTGAAATTTTCTCCTATAGAAACAAGTTGAAGTGGTAAATATATACCTATATACAGTAGAAACACTAAATACGATTGAAAACGATACCTGTTTTCTGCAGGACCTGTTTGCCTTCAATAGTAGATCCAAGCAAGCCCAGTGTATCCAAAGCCACACCAATCATAGCGGGATCTGAATCCAGGGCCATCTCAAACACTTTGTTCTGAAAAGCTGGGTAGGTTTCACAAACCTGCTGAGGACTGTCCATAATGGCCACATTGCCAAAGAATTTCACCAAACCTAATTTAACAAATTTCAGTTATTTTTTTAATAGTGAAAGTAAAATTAAAACTGAAATTAAAACAACAAAACACATACCAGGGAGATAGAGAGAAGAAAAGGGATCAGTTTCTGCTCCTCTGATCATGTTAGAGATCTGGTTCATTGTACCTTGATGTGTCAAAAATTGCCGGCCATGTTGGCTTTGTGCCAAGTTTGTCACCATTTCAAGTGCTGTTACTCTGGAAAAACAAAAACACAAGTGTTCGAACCACCCACTATTTATATAATGACAATAATGAAACTGTATTACCTAATTAATACATCATCTCCTGTCAGTTCACCAAGCAGCTGTGAGATGAGGCCACTGTTGACACAATATCCGAAGGAAATGGGAGAGAAAGATGAGATTTCCACAACCAGCTGCATGCAAACAGAAGCATCTGATTAATCTGAGACAAAGACAATTATAACTAAAGATGACTTTGGCTATCACTCACCTCATATATTCTGTATCTGACAATATCACTAATGGCCATCACTTCTTTTATAGTGTTTAGAATATCACACTGAAATAGTTTATCCAAACCAGCTTTTGAATTACTCAGTTTAGACAGAGATTGAATAGCCTGAAACAACAAAGTTAGTAATAAACTGAATACATTTAATATGTTACATTTTTAGCACAATTATGATTACAGGCTAGCAACAAAACCTGTTTAGCCACAGAAATTTTCTCCTCTCCGATGGAGTGGATGACAGCACAGAGGAGGTCGTTGTTGTGGAGGATTTCAGTGACTGCATCTGGATGTTCCACAATTCTCCCAATCTGAAAAAGTCATGCACTTTTAATGAGCAATAAAGATTGTACTTAATTGAGAGTATATGGTCATTTCTACCTGTGTCAAGGCCAGTATTTTAACAGCTTCACTGTTGTGTTTGATGCCTCCTTGAAGCTCGCCTCTGTAGTTATGGGCCAGGTGAACTGGACTTAAAGCCATTAATATGCGATCTAGGATGTCCACACATAGCTCAACCTGCTCCCTAGAAAAACAATTCATACATCGTTAAAACAAAGCAGCAACATACCATCAAATGTTAATGTTAATGTTTTGTACGATTATCTCTCGTAAATGCAAAACAAACCCCACTGACTCAGCACATTCAGATCATAACAGAAGCAGCATCGCAGCTCACCTAGAGTTAGAATTCAGGAGAGAAAAGATGACACCCAAGCGCTGCCCGCTCACTGAATCTCTCAAAGTACTGACGGGTACGGAGTAAAGGGCTGTTTTTAAAGTCTGTAATTCTTCAATAGGATCCTCAGCAGAAGAGATTTCACTTAATAGAGTCTCGATGGACGCAGCCATGACTGAACTCTTCCGCCTGTTGTCAAACGCCGCTTCTTCAGCGCCACAACATGGAGTCTACAAAGCGCAACATGACGCTCTGGCGCCACCGCGTGGACTGAAGCATAAGTGCGCATTTAGTTCAGTGAGATTAAACAAGTGTGCTTTTTTCTTAAAACCTTACTAAATATAATTAGATTTTTACAAAACTTGTGAATTAAAATGTATCCATGAGAAGATGTCATTATGGATATGAGATACTTTATGGTTGGCTAGCAGGGGTACAAAGAAAATACAGAAAATACATTTTTAAAAATCACAATTAAGAAGCAGTCGCGTTTACAATTAACCTTAGGCTTTATTGTATTTGTGACCTTATCACTTTGAGCGTAGAAAACAAATAGCACACATATTTGTGCAGTGTTTTGAGACTATTTTGTGTTGGTAAAAGTTTTCAAAAGTCAATTTTTCAAATTTTTTTTTGCTTTGTTATTGTAGTATAATGTGACGTGTGAGCTATTGTGTCCAAATTTCCCTTATGGATCAATAATCTGTCTAAGCCTAAATTTGAGTCTTTAATTATATGTACTGTATAGTGCCCTGTTCATGTGACTTGGGTTTTGTGGTGAAAGGTTACATGCTCGTGTTGAGTTTCATGAAAGTGGACACTTGCTCTGTCAATTCTGTTGTTCAACTCCTTCATCAAGGTGCAGTCTCTAGCCTGATGGGATAACAGCTTTTGCCATGCAGGTACATTTTATAAAATTATGTTTTGTTTGACTTCTTTGACTATGTCTAATTGTATGTTTTAAAATTTCAGTTTGCTCTGTGTAAGCTGCGTACCCACCAGTGGTGTTTCCTGCTGTTCAATGTTATCCTCTTCCATGCTCTTCTGTTTGGGGCTGACTTTGTTGAGGAGTACCTCCTACAACCCACACCAGGGATCTACACTGATGGCACAGTTGTGGATGTGAGAGAAAAAGCAAGAAAACTTGATCTAACAAACTCCAGAGAAAATGTCTCCCAGCACTACCCAATTACTAACCCTGATGCATGCGCCAACCACAACCTGTTCATTCTTGTGCTTGTGTTCAGCTCTGTGCCCAATATTACTCAAAGGGATGCAGTCAGAAAGACATGGGCTAACCAAACTCAAGTCCAAGGCTTTCCAGTTAAAATACTGTTCTTTTTGGGATCAACCCAAACTTCTCATGCACAAGATAATCTCATGAAAGAGTCAAAATTGTATGGTGACATAGTTCAAGGACATGAAGTGTCAGGGGCAACTCATTGGAGCCCCGCTGAAAATACAGTGTTAGGTCTACGTTGGGTTGTGGCTTATTGTCCTGTTGCACGCTTTGTCTTGCTGACCAAGGATAGAGTGTATGTCAATCTTCAGGCCATTGGATTGTACCTCCTTGGGCTTCACAGACACCCAGAAGATCTGTATTTAGGCAGAGTGATTCAGAGAGACTCTCCAGATCGTGACCCTAACAGTCCTGGATACTTACCCCCAGCTTTATATCCCAACAAGTTCCTTCCTGAGTACTGTGACCAGACCGCATTTGTGCTATCCCAGGACGTGGTGCGTAAAGTCTACATTGCCTCGACCGAAGTCCATGCAGCTGTGCCTGCTGACGTCTTTGTGGGACTCTGTGCACAGAAGGCTGGGGTGGCCCCAACACACAGTGCACGATTCTCTGGAGAAAAACATATCCAGTATAATGGATGCTGTTATCGCTACCTGTTCAGCTCTGCTGGAATGGACAGCAAAGAACTAGAAAGAATCTGGAAAGACATGGAGCAAAAATACAAAAATTGTTCTCTGTTTAAAACTTACTCTGGTCTGGTCATGTGCAAGGTTCTAACCTACTTACATAAACTGTCCAACTCTTGGGATTAAGCTGTAAGTTTCCCTGTGATTGTACCTATAGCAGACAGAAGATCTATTGACAAATGCATGTAACGCTTTGCAGAGTGCAATATTATTTTTCATCCTATATTTTCCATTTCAATGTAACAAGAATAAATAAAAAATAAAAAAATCAAATGCATATTGTATTGCTATATATGAGTATGACTTTGTGCATGAGGCAAACCACTGTCCTTCTAAATTCCACAAAAGGAATCCACAAAAAGAGGATTCCTCGCCACATAGGCTGAACAAACAAAGTGTTTGTATATGTACTGAAAGCACTTTCTCTTTGGTGAACATGCCAGAAACTCACACTTCTCTGCTCCTTCCCTCCACTTTGAGCTGCTGTGTGTGTTCTGTCCATTACTATTACAGCACGTCCACTCTCTCTAAACAGTTGGCGATTTCGTCCACGCTGATTAATGTGGATTAATGAAGACCAGCTTGCTCAGTTGACTTGTACAACACAAATGCCTCTAGCCAACCAGTCTACTCCAAGTCACCATATTTCAACCTGTATTTAGTTAAAGCTAAATCTCAATAGAAATAATCATTTGACTAGATGACTTAACCAAAAAATAATCACTGACTGTAGTAAATTACTAAAATTGTTGCAACCCAGACATATGGTGGTTTCTATCCTAGAGACTGGGCAGGGGATTTACCAAACTCATGTGCCATAGAATAGTATGACTCAAAAAACTCATTTGGCCCAACAGCAAAGTTCAGGAAATATTTTCAAGGATATCTCGAGGTCTGGGGGATTTTCCGTGGGAATGTGAAGTAAGAACTTTGGCTGTAGCACCCCCAAACCACATGCCGCATGCTACCTGCAGAGACTCCGGTGTGGGGTCAAGGGGTCGGTAAACTGTGTGTGGGTGGTGTGCAACACTAATGAATGCTCCCCTCAGAAGGACATCACTGTAAAGGCTAAGACTAAAGCAACAGTGTTTTATTTAGGCTGTTTACACTGAACGGAGCTGCGACTCTCATTGGCTCGAGTCATGGGTCAGCACAAGTCAGTGACTTGACTGATGAATGGAATGAGTGTTTATTACCTTCATTTGGTCCTTCCACGTGTGTCATCAATCTTTATATGTGTTTTGTAAGTCACAGAACAATTCTTTGGATCTTCTTGCAGTTTTCCTATAGTCTTTGTAAAAAGCAGTGGATATCTATAGTATTTTTGCAGAACAAGTTCATATGTACTTTGTTTTTGTGTATTTTTCTGCACAATTTGTCTTCAAGGGCTTTCAAGCGACCCCCTATTTTTGTTTTATCGTTTATACAGTGTTTAAAATTGCTGCTACATGTGACAAACATATTGTTGTGCTACAGACAAAATGATACAATTTGATTTAAGTTGAATTATACATATTGTAAAATCTCTGCCTCCCATCCCCAAAACAGAACTTCATCATAACTTGGAAAATCTTCAGAGGAAACAAACTGGCTGAAAAACTGTCAAACAAAATTCACTCCACATTATCTTCTTGTACATAATAAAATCTATAGATGAGTAGAGAAGAGGCAGATGTACAATGTTCTGAACTACTGAATGATTTATTCTATCTACCACCACCACTACTACTACTACTACTACACTACTACTCATTTTAGGGACTGCTTTGGGTGGAGACTCTGCCTGTAATAGACCAGATTTGAATACTTGTCATTATGGGCTTTTTCTGCCTAACACGGATGAGCTCCCTTGCAGTTACGTTGTGTCTTTCATATACTTGGCCTCTCCCAGATGACATCTGCAAACACTTAAATAAAAAAGAGTGAGAGAAAGAGAGATAATTTATTGATCCCAAGGGAAGTTCAAGTTTTGCTGCAGTTAAACCAGCGCTGGATTCTGTGTTAGGGCAGTTTGAGGAGAGGAAGAGCCAAAAGTGTCGCTCTTCTGTGCCCTGCAGCATCACAGCCGCCTTCAGGGGGAGCCAGGTGAATACAACAGGAAAGGCCTTGTTCTTACTCCGCTCTGGTGGTTCGGTTGGTGATGAAATGGTTTATTCCCTCAAAGTGTTTCCTCTGAAAAGTCTTAGAGTATTTGCTATGGAAGATTTTCTGCCACATTTGCTGCCACATGGAAAAGACAAAAAGCTAATTTTACAAAATCCAGTGCCCAAAACAGTGTCTTACTTGTATCATTTCAGCTGCACATGATGGACATCATAGTTGGTTAAAAGCCCATTATATTATGTTAAAAATTGAGATCAAAAAGCAAAAAAAAACCCAAAAACTGTGTGAACCAGGCAGCCACAGAAACAACCAACCACTCCGTTGCCATGGGAATGTATGTAAATAAGAACAGTCCTTTAGTAAATACTCTAAAAATAATGTAATATCAGAAAAAAGATGTAACTTAATGTACTTGCAAGTGAGATAAGCTTGTATGTATATATAAATATATAGTTTTGTTTTATTGTTTTTTTTTACCATGGTCATTAGTTACCATGGTGATACAATACATTTGCAAACCCTGCCAAAACATTTTGGACTTTTTATCTGAAAGGGACTTGTTAAACACAAATCACCTCCTCACTTGTTGCAGTTCCAACTGAGTCAGTTCTTTATGGTCAGATTGTGTTAAAACAAAGCTCAGATTAAAGTCTAACTTTAACTTTGGTTTGGCAGCCATCCTCCATGGTCAAAGCAATTAAGCAATTCAAATCAAAATATTATCTTCTGAATGGAGAAAGATGTTTTCTTCTATTTCCGAGTTGACTTGTACGTCACAGGACTCTTTAAAAGGGGCTAGATTTAAGATTCAATACAGTTCACCTGTGCTGGCAAGTCTAAAAAAGAGACTTTTTGGCAAGACAAAGTGAAATTTAGATCCAAAATTGTACCAAAAACACATCTAGTTTTTCTTTTTCTTTGTGCTGTATGTATCTGGGTGGCACCATTTTCCAAAAAAAACAACAGCCACTATGTGTTAGTGCTCATACTCACAAATATTGATTTTTGTCAATATGTTTTCACAATCAAGTTGGCATCAGGGTCAGGTTTAGGAACATGTATGTTTATGGTTTGTTAAGCTGCCAAAACAGAGCTATGCATTTTTAAAATATACAGTATTGTCGCCCGTTGTTCCATCAGTTCAGTGGAGGTATTCTCGAGGTTTCTCCTTAGCAACGTACGTTTAAACAAAGACGACAACACAGAAAACACACAACAGGTGAGTTTTATGCCATTATTCATGCCAATTATACAGGTTTAGTACAATTTTATTGTTTTATTTAGTATAATAAGGTAATGATTGAGTTATAAATACAAAATAATTTCTGCTTTCATTGATTTTTATTTATGATTTTGAATACACTATGAACAGATATGGACTCAGATAAGCTTCATTCACCAAGCCCTCGGCCAAAATGCTATGCCAAGCAGTTTTTACAGTCGATGAACAAGCAGCAAGGCGATCAGCAGCATCCAGATACCTACACTTTTGACACGATTGACTTCCAGGATTTTATGAATTCTCCAGATGAGTCCTGGGTTTTTGTACCTGGCAACACACCACCTGCATCACCACCGCGAGGAACTTCCCCAGTTCGCTATAAATCACATGAACACCAGCGCATTCGGAATCACCAGCACCGTCAACTGTGTGTCGACCAGTGTCTCAAAAAGGTTTCTATCACCAGCATTTTCTGTTCCGATACAGATGCCGATAATTTACCTCTTACTATCTGCTGACACTTGATATCAACCGATTCTAGGGCATTTAAAGGCAAACAGCATATGTTAAAAATGATCCAAGTCTGTTTTGTAACTGTTATTTATTGTTACACCAGTTTTTAGACCAAAATGGGATATCGGCTGAACTGATATTTTGGAAACTGATATCTGATCCTCCAAATTATTCATTATCGGTGCCGATATCCGAGTATTGTATCAGAGCATCCCTAATTACATGTCTTGATTTGTATCTTTACCTTACATCATCTCTTAACCACTTCAATTTTTTCCTTTAAGATACAATTTCATCAGCAACCTCAGAATACAAGCATCTCTGTGGAGTTAATGTAAGTAAGTCATATAATATTCACACATCAGTTACGTTCAACTTATGCATTTTTTCTGTTTATGTAGAGATGGAAAAGTCAAGTGCCAGTTACAAGAAGATCCATCTACTGTTCACTTCACCACCCTCGAATCACAGGTCATTACACCATATTATATTAACATTGTAGTGAAACTCAAATGACAAATCTTGTGTGTTGAAGGAAAAGGAAAAGACAGAAGAGACCACCACTGTGGGTTAGTTACATTTTGCTTTGTGTTTTATTGTTTCTGATTTGTGTTTTATTGCTTCTCTCAAACATTGTTTCAATATATCCCAGAGACTGCACCTGGAAATGAGTGTACGGCAACAGGTGACATAACCCAGACTGATAATACCAACCAAATGTTTCTGCTGACAGCTGGGCCCGGAGGAATTGGTCGACTTACTCTCCTGAAGTAGCATAAAATGAAGTCCATCACAAAACAGAGAAAATTATTACAGTCAATACAATAAACTGTAAAACAAGAAATATTTGTCAAGTTAGTTTGTTTATTTTCTTGTACACAGTTTGGACAGGTTGTTCTGGGACCTTCGCAGTTACATTTACCGGGATATGATGGGAAAACCGAAAATATAAAAGTGAAATGTTGGATATGTAATAACATGTAATTATAAATTGCCTTGTACCAATAAAACCGCCTCACCATCTACCACTTCATTATGACTTCTGTTTCAAACGTCAGAAGCTGACAGATTATTTGGTCTCAAATGCACAGCTCTATGCAAACTCCCAGCATGGTTTGGCTTATAACTAAGCATTGCAGCTTACCAAGAAATAATGTTCATCATCGTGTCTTTTTCTCTGCAGAAAAATGAATAAGCCTAATGTAATTTGTCTTCATTGGTTCAAGTGGCCTCTAAGAACTAAAAAAGGATGGGTAACATTTCCGTACAGTTTATTGGCTATATAGTAAAATACGCACTCTATGGCACAAGCTTTAACTTTTTACCATTTTATCATAAATACCTGTGGCTGAGTTTAAAATGCATTCCATGTCCTTAAAACACACATTTACTTTAAATAGGGCACTGATCTTCATCAGAGGTCAGAGAAACAATTTTCTCTATTTCTGTTGTCCCCAGATCAGTGGCCCCATTGTCCTGCCCCAGAATGTAATCTTAATCTGGCTCGAATAAAGACTGGTTACAGGGAGGACTTTAAACATCCCAGACAGCACAGAAACACACCATAGTAAAAGTCCTTTACACAGAAATAAATGCAAGCAAGACTCCCCAAACTAGAGAGACATGTAATGGCATGAAGTCTTTTATCAGTGTTTAAGATGACAGGAGCAAACCTTTTTTTTTATGGATAATGACATGATATTTCACTATATTTGAAGGAACAAGTAGATTTCAGTTGATTATCATACTATTATATCGTATTTCCACACTTGGGTACACAGCCCATAAAATGCTAGGTATAGTAGACTGGCCACTTCTCCTCCCTCTAAACTCGCCTTAAGTGCATGTGTGTCACCGCAAGGATTTCATGCAGAGACTCTACTGTGATTCTCATTCCAGGAACTCAAGCCGGCATTACAGTAGCCCATGTGTTATATTCAAATAGTCTAAAGCCATGATGGCATGTGGGTACAGCAGCACTTATTACTGTATGGCTTTTCCTGTGTGAACTGTAAAAAAATTGCTTGGTAAACTGGATATTGAATTGTGTTTCCTTTGAGATTTTATTGCATGGCTTGCTTTTCATGAAGAGATTTTTTTGTCAAATAAAATAAATCACAGTGCAATCAGGAGCACAGGACAGCACAGGAGCACATAAATGCAAGATGTTAAGATTTCATTTTTTTTCTGCAAAGACAGAGAAACCTTTTGGAGATTTTATGATTTTGATTTGATGACGATTAAACGTGCAGCTTTGCTTTGATCTTTGTTAGCACTCTATGTTATGCATAGAGTGTGAACAGAGCAAACAGTCACCCACATGCATTCCTCCCAAACCCTGCGGATCCCTGAATATAGCAAAAAGGCACCACCCTTTTTAAGTATACGGTGGTTGACTTCATAAAATGAAAGATGTACGTATGTGCAAGACACAGCTTTGGTGTCATGTCAGCCTTTCTGACAAGCATGTTAGAAGACTATGTATTTATAAAATATACATTATTTTGAGGTAAATCTAACTTCAGACTTACCCAGACTTACCCAGACGTCATACAAAACCCAATTATGTTTTGCATTCACATAAATTTGGTTGGAAGGTTTTGTGATTTACAAACTAAAATAATGCCATTGGAGCATTTATATGGTATTTATTACAAAAACTGCAACTGTAAGTATTAAGTATTTTTTTGTACTTGTACAGGACACATCATCACCTCTGCAGAACATTATTAAGTCACAGTGCTGGAGTTCATATTATGTTCTCACTTTTGAAGGTGCAGATATCAAGTATTGTTGTTTCAGAAAAAAAAAATCTGGCAATTTAGAGGCACAGTATGAAATATGAAATGCTGTTGAACTGAATATGTATGTCTAGTGAAAGCTCTTACTCCATGATGGCGGCCCACTTTTCATACTATCACTAATCATGTGAGAACTGGAGCCTGGTGCACAGGAGGTGCTTTGGATATTTGTGCATTGCAACATAAACAAATGGGAGGGTCAACATACCGGGCGCAGGACAAGGAAGGAGTTAAAATGTTCACCTTTCATCTCTGCTTAAATGAAGCCTTTTGATGGATGTTTTCAGTGAAACAGCTTCAGTGATGCTTCAGTGAGTCGACTTCATAAGGCACAGGCCTGGGCCTACACAGCTCTGCTGTTCCACTGCGACGCAAACATGGCTAATTCTCAAAAGTCCATCTGTTTCTTTCTGACCTGTTTGGATTTCTGCAGGAAGTTCAGCAAGCGAATATAGGTGTGACTGTAGTATGATATTAATGAGTTTTAGAGAAAGGCTTCTTTCAAAATAGACCTGAGGCCCCTCAGGGGCCTTGCAAACTGCAGGGAAGGAAGGGGCATATGTAATTTTATAAACTTTCTTGTATTTCAGGCAAATGCAAACATTAGGATAATTGTTTCTAGGCATAAAAGTGTTTCATATGCAATAGAGAAACATTAAAAAACTAGACATGGACAAATAGAAGTGGCCTGAAGCCTTTACAGACTCCATCTTTAGAAAGGCCTGTCATTAAGGTTTGGTTTCTGGGACAAGCGTGGTGGTTGATGTGAGACGAATCTGCTCATGAGTGCGTTCTGGTTGGGAAAGGGCAGTGGCCTCCGCCTGCTTGCTGTCACCGCAAATATACAGTTGCACATGCCTAAAAAGTGACTTTGGGGACATATATAACGTTAATTATTGTATGTGAAGAGAAAAATATAACAGTCTGTAGTTATAGCTACTCATTTTACCATCTTCTCCATTAGACGTTCAGTTACAAGCCCTACATGAACAAGACTCTTTTGGGATTGTACAGGTTAAAAGCGATTGCATAGTCAAACATATGTCTTCAAGTTTCTAACAACATGAATAGGGCACATAGAATATTTCTGCAGGTTTAGGTGCACTGCCCATGTACTGCCACTAGAGGTAGCTTTGCTTCTCTGTCACTCTTTTAGACATAGGTGATATTGTGAGCTCATTAATTGTGTAAATTTGTCAAAAATATTTTCAACTCAGATCTTTCCATGTCCTGAGAGTAACAGTGTGAAAATACAAATAAGTTCACATATTTTTTGCTTTTGAGTTCACAAACATCACCTTTTATGTGTATTTAACAGGGTATGATCAGTTTCTCTGGCTTTTCATTTACCTACATGAAGTGGAAGAAAGGGTAGGGA
>KN495843.1:57182-73090 GCA_000787155.1 Scartelaos histophorus
ATGAGCTCTGTAATTATTATTTCTTACAAGTGGAGTGCATCAGATACAAAATGTTACGTAAACAAACCAAACTCTTATTAGATTACTCTGGATTCATTTTACATGTTATTTAAAGCTACCACCAGCTACCGCCAGGCAAGGTTTTACGTAATACAACAATCCTTTAATATATTTCAAAGGAAATGCCAGAAAAAACATAGTGCCAACATGAAGGAGGCCAAACGAGTAAAGCACAGGGCTTCTCTAATGTACATGAAAGTCTCGTTATTAGAGGCCATTTCAATTCATGTGGTGGTTTTTCCACCCATGTCATGGGATGTGTGGTTTGGCCTTACAAAGAGGTCACATTAAACCTAAAAATATCAAATGTTCCATAAAAATGTGATGTAGGTGACAGTGTACTGTAAATGTGTTGGGACTGGGGTAGAATCCGACACAATATTATTTTAACAACTAAAAATCCATACATATTAATTATACTAATTTCAAATAAAAAGTTATAGCAACAATAAGTTGTAAGGTTTTCCTCCATTTTGATACTAAACGAATTAAAGAGAAAATGTCTTTGACAGGAAATCATGAAGCTAAAGAATGGGAAACAGTAAATGAAATGTGCATTTGCTGTTTCTCTATCTGTAAAAACAGAGTCTTAACGTCTTAATGAAATTTTACAGCTTGAGGGTACAAAAAGTAAAGGTAATTTGTTTTTGTGAAGACACTGAGGTTTACTGTGGCCTTTTCCATTATGATAAAAATAACTGGTATCAGTGGTAGCTTGTGTATGAAATATAAATTTTGGAACCATGATTTGTGTCCCAGCAAAATTCCTCAATTTCCTGCAATGGCTGTGGACTGTGAGCTGGATAATATCCCAGCTGAAAGTAATTCCCTGCGTGATATGGTTTAGATTCATAGTAAGCAGTACACTTCTGCAGACAAACGTTTGTGCCCCTGACACACGTACAAATACACATACATATGGTATGTTTAGATTTAATTAGCAGTTAATCAAATGTTTGGTTTAGTGATTTTACTGTTATTATCATTTTGGTAGTGGCAAGCAAGGTTTTGTAAGCTATTTTTAAGAAATCAAAAAGTGGTAAAAGATGATTGAAAATACATTTAATTAAAAGACAGATAGTGGAGAGATACTCATCTAGTGTGACATTTTAACAATAAAACCAAATTTAAAGTGGATTTAAATCTGTGTTTGAGGATTTGTACCAACAGATCCATTATACCTTTGGAGCATCTTTTTAAATGTAGGTAAAAAAATAAGTTTGTGTTGGAGATGCCTGGTGAAAATGTCTTTTCCATTTGGTTTGTGTTAAAGGAAAAAGAGTCTGGTTGGGGGTAGGGTGAGCCATCTTTGGGATTCAGAACAGTAAGGTCGGTGTAACAGGCAGGTCCATTGGGGGAGTGGATACAGCATCATAATGACCAAGCCAAATATTTGTCTAGTCCATATTCTGAGAGCATAATGAAGTCCTTTTACAGAGGCATCATTGGAATCTGGACAGTGATTTTATGCCAAAAAGAGCAGGTTTCAGTCTGCCTGCTGTGCTGTTTCTACTTAGGCTAACCCAATCTCTGGTGGCTCAGTCCAAATTCACCCTTGTGCCTGGAATAAGAATGACTTTTGGCTCTATTTTATGATGATATCCAGAAAATCGGATATTGAAAAAGGATTTGACTGGCATACCTAATGGGCAGCATGGATTTTTCTTGTGTATGTCTAAACAGGAAAGTAAAATGAATTATAAATGTTTCTGTTAATGTTTAAATCTTAAAATGGTATGCTTTGAACAGTGGAATTTCACAGCACACAATCTGCCAAATTTACTCACATATGCATCATGAAATTGCACACATTTACAGTACAGTACAGTGCATCTTCTATGTACTCACACAGGTGTGGACTTCTCTGAGTGTCAAGCCTTTCTAATGGTGCCAAGTTGGTCCAAAGTCAGCTCACAAGGTCTGCCAAAAAATGTGTCAGGAATGAGTTGGATAAAGGCCCTACAACAGGAATCAGTATACACACAGTACATATTACTGTCACAAATACATTGTTTTGTTGCTAAAAATGGCACCAGTCCAGAACGTCAGAAAAATACTGTACGCTATATTTATGTTACTTATAAATTCAAGTCTGACTAGTGCCCCCTACACAGGTTATTCTGGTGTTATAGTGAGAACTCAACATGCTTATTATGGTTGTGGTACCAGTTTTGGGGTTGGTGTTTGCATTGTTGTACCAGCACTGGAAATGCTTGTGGTGAAGGAATGACAGGGGAAGAGAAAGGGAGCTGGAGATGCAGGAGAGCAGATGAAACCGTGAAGACAAAAGGAGCTGTGTTAAGATGCAGCAAAGCATAAAAGTTACAGGGACAGAAATAGAACAAATTAAACTTAAATCAGGCATTGTTATACCACATTCTTACAATCCTTACACAGGTCCTTAGACAGGAAGGAGACAGGATTATAGAACAAATAACTGGATGATACCACACCACCTGTAAAGAAAAAAACCCAGACCACTAAGAAGACAGCCACTCACATTTGACTTGACACATTTTCCTAGAATGAACAGTGCACTTGTGTGCAGGGGAACTCAGAGAGACAACATTGTCTTCACTGCCACCAGCTCTACAACCCCTGCCCCTGTTCAGCATGAAAACTACACAGAGGTAACAGTTTCCTTGTTTGGCCACAAGGTTATTTTTGTCACATACACTACACTACACATGGCTTATTTATTTGGGAATAAATAGGTCTATTATATCACAAAATGAAGTATTTTATAAACTTTTAATTATCAGCCTCAGTAAATTATAGAATGTACAGTTATAGCTAAAATATAAATACAAATACGCCCAACCAATGCCAATCACAGTTTTCTTTGATATGGGTTTGTAAAACACTATACTGGCTGTTTATGTATGTGTACACTAAACATGCCACTGTAAACACTGATATCCAAACAGCCAAAGTCGCTGGTACTGTGCTGTGCATCAAAGAACAGGCTTGTGTCCTCACTAGGCCTAAGCTGCAATTTGGGCACAAGGCGTGGCTCAACACCCATTGAGTGTCCGCCCAGTGCACCAGTAATGACCCCTTCCCTTTGGGGAGCGTTTGATCTGGGCTGCCTGTGTGTTTCAGCAGGGCCTATTTCTGGAGCATTGGGGGGATAAAGGGAGCTTTCAGACTTGGTGCCAATGACCATAATCAAGCACCTTTAAGGGGTGGCAGTGAGCGTGCTAGCAAGCTCTAAGTTTGTAATTTGGACGAAGGAGCCTGAGTTGCTGTGGCTCATTGGAGGTGCATAGCGGTCGGGTGGCACCCATTTCCAGAACACAAGGCATAAAGTGTGTGAAGATGACTGTAAAGGAGGATGTTAATGACTTGGCTCCATTAGCACCCAACCCTAAGGCCAACTGACCAATGGCCTCAGACGTAAATGCAGAAAATTCAGCAAGATTGTGACACATGCTGTGAGTCCCGCCCAATCAGAGTGTCATTCAAGGCTAAAGTTACAGGTCTACAGACCATGGGTCAGTTCAAAGAGCAAACACTCATCATTAACTCCTATTTAACTGTGCATTTGCAGCACGCTAGGGTGAAAAAGTCACAGTATACTTCAGATAATATCGAGTTGTCTATTACGTAAAATTACCTCAATAAAATTATTTTTAAAAGTAAATTATTTAAGACATTTGCATTTGAATTCCCACAACGATAGGGTACTTTGTATTGAGGCATCACTCAAACATACTGTTGGTCTCTATTGTTGTTTTTTTACTGTGATATTATGTTTAAAGAGTGATGAGCAGAACTTTAGTTGTCTCTGTAAATTAAGACTTTCTTTGTCTGTCTCTTCTCGTCCATCTCAGGTTATTTCTCTATAGCTGCACCACCCATGACTTCCTTTGGTCTCTTATTTGTTTATCATTCTGAATGTATGCTTGGCCTGTAGTCCATTGTGAAGGTTAAGCACCATTAAAACATCTGAATGTGTATTTTAACACAGGCCCACCTCAAAGCAGATGTCAGATGGTAATAGCTCCTTTGGCCTTGGCAGACCTGATCCTTCACCAGACCATGACCTTCCCTCAGATCATGACAACCCACTCAAACTCCATATGCAGAGTTGAGAAGTTACTGAGTCCATGTACCAAAAATACATACGCTAAATTTTGAGAAACTGCCACTATTTAAATTAAGACAAATACATGATCGTACTTCATCATGCAGTTTTGACTTGTACTAAATTGTACAGTATCAGTGAGAGAAATAGAAAACACAGCTCTTGTAGTGACCGCAGGTGTGATTTTTTGTGTGTGTCTATTTAAGCATAAATTAAGGCATGACAACAAAAACAAAGTTTATATTTGTAGTTTTTTACACTATGATATAATGCAACTCGGTGTAAAAGCGTTCAAAGTATTCAGAATACAGTACTCTGATTGGACTATGTATAAGAATACGTTCCAAAATACATTTTAATGCAGGTATTCAGAAGTAGTAGTAGTATTCTGTAATTTAATACATTTTCAAAGTATTCTTCCTGCAGTTTCCACATGTTACCTTTAACAAAGAAATGCTTTGACTCATAGACTATTAGGAAGATTCATAAAACTGACTAACCAGCATCAACTTGATCTCAAAAAATGTGTGTTTGGGCTGAAATGGGGAACAACTCTGTAAGCATATTTGAGACCGAGCAATGCAATGGCAAGATAAAGAAAGAAAAAAGCATTAATTTACAGAAAAAAAAGAAAAAACAAGTGAAGTAACAGTGCTTGTAAATAATTGCTCTTTAACTGTAAAATAATTGACAAAGTTGCATTGCAAAACTGGCCAAGAATCCATATGCTGAATTATTTAATATATATAAATTAAAAAGCATCATGTCATTTCAAAGAATCAGTACCGTCGTTTAGCGCCATTTGAACCCAAGGACGTCTCTGGTTGGTCAGTCAGCTTTCGTGTTTGCAAAGCTGTCCATCACACGTTTTACACATTTATTAGGGACACTGGTGTGTGAAGGTTCCTCCGGCTCCATGTGGCCACCCCACAGACCGTGCATCTGCTTTACGCGTGCAGTTCCCCGGCTCCACCGCTGGGTTTGTAACTTGATACTGCGCCGCGGTGCATTCGCCATGGCTTTACTCACAGAGGCCTATTTAAAAAGGAAAGGGATGAATGCGACGCTCCTGACTCCATAACCTCGTCCAAGAGAGTTGTTCTTTCTCACCGGGCTGCGCGTCACTCAAATGGGATCGGCATAAATGAATGAAACACACTGGAATATCGTCAGACAAAGGCGCAGGGAAACTCTGTCCAATCTTTTTGTCACACGGATTTTATGTCGGGCTTGACAGGCACTTCAGCATGAGTTTTTACCTCTGGAGCTTCTTGTCAAACTTCACTCATGCATAAGACGGCCGCCGGTGTCTTCTGCCCCTTGGCAACGGAGTCACGCTGTGATTAACGGATCAGGTTTTTGACTGCCAGGACAAATGAATACAAATGAATTTAGGCATCCGAAGGAGAGATTGCAGAACCTCTCATCTAGGCACAAAGTGAGTATCATCTTTAAACGCATCCACACTGACACACGCCTGAGATGCGACACAATCACAGAAGATGAGTCCAGTTGGAGCGACTCCAGCTCATTTCAAATCCCACTTCTACTTATTATAGGCCTATTCTCATATCAATATATGTATGATTATATTATCGTTATCATCACTTAAACAAAACACATGACAGAATTTGATTTTATTAGTTTGTTATAAACATAATTGTTATTAATATATTAATATACTCGAATATTTATTGAACAAGGAAAAGTATCTTGTAAGTATTTTGATACAAGGTACGGACTGTAGTTGCCCGTGTTTTTGATGTATTTGCTACAAGTGTGTATCAGCAATTTAAATACAAATATATACATATAAATACATCACCTTCTTTATTTTTTATGTTTGTAATTATTATTATGTATTTGTTGTACTATTGGCCTAGTATTTAGTTAGTTACACAATAGTATAATTAAAAAAAAATAATAAAAATGCCAGTGCATTTGGAGGAACCTACTACTTCCAGAACATTAACATTATTATCTATCCTTGTAATGGAAAAGCCACTGGATGTCGCTATTTATGAATCTCCCCCACACCCCCTTCCTATACAATAACTCACATTGTGTTACTTGTAAGCCAGTTTCCTTGATGGTGATGAGGCTTTTACCTGATAGCAACTTTAATAACAAAACAGCCACATGATTGCACATGAACTGCATGACACGCAAAGGGCATAATAAACAATTTTTTTAACTTTTCCTCACATTTGTTCTAGTATTGTAGTCATTTGTTTTGTTGTTATTTCATTTATTCATTTTAAGTAATAGCTATAATGTTATAAAAGTAACCATGGGCCATATTAAACCGACTAGTAAAACTAACATACACTAGACTTCGAAGAACCCAGTGTACAGAGCACCACTATAGCCCCTGTCGGGGTCTCCTCATTCACAGGAATTTTCCACTGAGAGTGTGTCTGTGTGGGGGGAATGAATGAGAAGTCAAAGCTTGTGGAAAGAAGCGATTGGTGTGTTGGTGTAGAAATAGTAAACTCTCCTCTAATATAATTTACCAAATACTTTTTCCACGTCATTCATTTTCTGATGTAAGCTTTGGAGTTGATATTGTTCAGTTGGCCTGTGTTTTGTCCACTCAGCTGAGCTGAGCAGTCAATTCCCAAAGGGAGACATGTTGTAGCTCAGTGTTTTAGTTGAAAACCACAGCAGACAGGGTTGTGGACTTCTAGTCTACAGAGTCCTCATCACTACCAACTTAAGAAACATTAGTTCTAACACAAATTTGTATCTTAACAATGAATGCTTGTAATGTATTATAGTAAGACAAACCTCAGTGGTGAATCTGGTGATACATAAATAAATTGTATTTTTGTCACATTTGCTGCACATTTTCATAACAAAAAATAATAAGAGTAACTTAAAAATAATAACATTTGTCAGTAACCAAATCTTGTGTTTTGAATATGTAACAATCAGGCTTTTTCTTTCATTTATATGTATTAATTTTACCAATCTTCATCCTTGTTGAAACATCTTTGAATAACATGGTTAACCCTAAACACAATTTAGAACGGTTATGCTGCAAATGTAGTCGTTATTGCATATGTTAAAAATAAAAAAGATGCTGCTGAATACATTCAACATTGCATTTTAGTAGTTATAAAGTTGGCCACAGAGATGTATTTAGAGTCCTTTACCCACACGCTGCCCTATAGCTACAGCTGTTACATACATTTCCCCCTCCAGCGTGTGTGGATGACCTCCAATGGTAAACAGTGGCTTCTCTTCCTGTCACTAGATCTGGCTCCCCTGCTGAGCTTCCCAGTCCTTGTGCCAATCACTCTGCCGCTGCACACCTGGAGGCAGCCCCCACTAACTATGATGAATAGAAACACTTTTGTGATTTATAACCATTCTAGTTAAAGGGTAGTCATTCGCACAGTTATGTTTAGAGAGACGTTCAGAGAGTTTTTACAGACTGTATTACTGTGAACAATGGACATAATATTAAGGAAAGAAGCAAAGCAATAGCTATGATTAGATTTGAAAAATTAAGGGCAGCAAAAATGTAATAAATTTGTAGGGGAAATATGATTAATTTCTGCATGAGTTGTTGTGCCATTTGCCTTGTTCACATGCACACCAAAACGTTATTCCAATTTTCTGGACCTTTAAGATTACATAAATGGCGTAAAATGGTGAATCTGATGTGAGGAAAGGGCCCATGATCAGGGATCAGATCATTATTTGACTTTTGTCATTTAAATAATCTTGTAAAAAAAAAAGAGATATTAATCAAGTTTTAAGTAATGTAGTAAAAACATTTGCAGTGATGTCAACGCCACCTTAAACTTCTGATGTCTAATTTACACTTTTTTCTCACCCAACAGGAGAGCCCTATTGCTCTGCACCATTATATATTGTACTTGTTACTTGGGTCTTACACAAGTCCACCCTGAAGGTAAGACACCTTTTACAATTACTTTCAAAAATCAGTTTCATACTTTTCCCCTGTCTGATTAAGAGGTTTTTCCTTAAACACAATACTAGAGTAATCAGACTATTACACTATCTACTGTACATGATCTAACTTATTACAGTATAAAGTCTTTACTTTACATACGCATACCTTCATACATTCATACATTCATGCATTCATGCATTTCACTTGTGTCTATTAATAACAATAATACAATACTTAATCAATAACTATACTTCTTATAATTAGAAACTTGCGGATTGCAGAGTTTTAAAACACTATTAAAAAAAATGGTACTTGGTAGTTTTTACGCTGTTCACATGCAGTGCTCATCCAAATATCTAATATATAATATATCTAAATATTTTACTTAGAACAGGTTAGAAAAAAATATCAGTCAGCTGAAAGACATAATCCTCTAAAAGGCACATTGCACACCCCTTTGTCCCGTTGGAGTGACTTGGCATAGAGTAAAGCCATAAACCTAAGCCATGTGTACTTATGTACTGTATATGGAAAAACTCTATGGCCAATGCCTGTGTTATAGCTGTACTTGAAGGAGTCACTTAAACAGTTCAAGTTACCTCCCCATAAAAGAACATATACTGTACAAATGAGATTCAGTTCCATAGCAGAATAATTATGTGTGAGTAACATGATAATTTGCTCAACTTTGTTAAACTCAATTGGTTTGTGTCACTACAAAGGCCGGGACAATTGAAAGGGCTAATGAGGCAAGCATGGCAGGATCTAAACAAAGTCTTTGTTTTCAGTGACTTACACAGATGGCAACTGTTGAGGCATCCCCTCATCTTTCTCTATTGCTCTCATCTCATCAACATTTCTCTGCAACCTCTTTCTATTATTTCATGGCATGGCTACACAACCCCATTTGTCAAGCCATAATGACCACAGGTCAGAAAGAGACTAGAAAGAGTGGCCTAAATCCTGCAGAATACACATGAGGACACTCAGTCCGATACAGCACAGCCACTGTGGTCAGTGTTCTAATCTAGTGAATGTTAGTGGGCACATGTGAAAGTTCATCTAGCATAGTCTGTTATCAGAAAGAAAAACTGTATCAGCTTTTAGTTTAATGGACCATGTGTCTCCCTTTCTTTTTTAATGTTCTTTGAGAAAAAAGTAAAGTAAAAAGGTTTATGCACTCTCCTTGACATTAAGGAGAAAAAAAAAGTTTTAAAAAGGCACCATCTGTGCTTATATATGGTAGTTCATATAGCTTTTTTTATTTAGTATGGATCCACTATGAATTATATTAACCGGCTGCCTTGAAATTATGGAGTGACATTTTAGCCTTCTGTCCTGCTTATTTAAAGCCAGGCCACACTTTGTCTCTATGGTCCTGTACGTCTAACATAGATATTTTAACTGGACCTTTTTTTTCAGATGTGGATATTCTCCAAAAGTTGGGGCTCAAGGGAGAGAAATCACACACGATACCAGCTGGGGTCATCCCCTTCAGATCAGGGATCATCCTCAATCAGCGAGCCCACATTGAGGCTTCTCTGCCCTCCATCTTCTCACCAACCATCTGGCCCAATGTGGCACTGGTCCTGAGCGTTCGCTCACACCGCGTCAACAGTGCCTTCCTCTTTTCAGTGCTTTCAGGCCAAAAGAAGCTACTTCTAGGTCTACAGCTTTCACCAGGTAATCTGGTTCTTCACACAGGACCAAACATCTCTGTGGCACTGCCTTATGATCCCCATGATGGCCAGTGGCACCAGCTGGCAGTGGGGATTAATGGACAAAAAGTAACTCTTTATGCCTCCTGCGGAGAGCAGAGTGTTCATGCAGACTTGGGGTGGGACATTGATGACAGACTGGCTCATGGCCTGCAGGGTTCTTTCCTCTTGGGGCGGACAAGCCAGCAGCAGGCCTCAGCTCATTTTGAAGGAGCAATTTGCCAGTTTGACCTGGTCCCCTCTGCACAGGCAGCTCATAACTACTGCAGGTACATTAAGAAACAGTGCAGGGAAGCTGACACTTTCAGGCCTAACCTTTCTCCTTTACTGCCTGTCTTACAACAAGAATCAAATGTCACCGCTACTGCTGCGTCTGCTAAACGTAGTGGCCCGGAGACCTCTAGAAAACCTCCACGACTCAGCCTGGCTCGGAGTGTTGCGGCTGCTGCCTCTGCTGTTAGACTAGTGAGCTCCACACCAACGATAAAGCCCCTTTCTACACCAATGCTTGGGACAGTGATGCCTGTCATAGTGCAGCCTGGGCTTACTACACCACCTCGCAGGGACAAGACTGAAACAGTTACTGTACCACTCAGGATAAAATCACCACCCACAAACCCTCCAACCCTAAAACCCTCTCCCTCAAAAACTCCAAATGATAAAACATCAGCACCCCCTCCTGTTAAGTCCACTACTCCAATTAATCCAAAAAAGCTGAAAACATCAGACAAGAAAAAAACTACTGCTCCAGTTATGGCCAGCACCAAACCATTGAAGACTTTATCTAGTGAAGGTGTTGTCCCAAAGAAACCACAACCAACTAAGAAGACTTATCCCCAACCAAAGACGACTCCTTCAAAAGCTACTCCATCAAAACCTCCTGTCAAAGTTTCTCCATCCAAACTACCATTAACCAAAGGTAGCTCATCAAAACAAACTGCCTCCAAAACATTAACTACTAAACCAGTCACCAAACAGGTAACCAAGCCAACGCAGCCTAGTAAGACCAAGGCCCCTTTAACTCCTAAACCATCCAAACCTCCTTACATCACCGTGACACCACCTGGAACAGATGGCTTTCAAAGCTGGGAAGTGCCACCCACTCCATACCCTATGCTGCCAGGACCTGCTGGACAGAAAGGAGAAGTAGGCCCACAGGTGAGACCCATATGACAACTTTATCAGTTAGTTATGATTGGCCTTTTACAACTAGAGAAGATATTATATCAGTTTTTGTAGACATGTGGTTGCAGTTTTATTTTTTTTAAAGCCACATCATCTCAGCTCTGTTGATTCTGCTTATTAATTAACCTAGAGAACTACTGGAGGTACCTAAGAGAAAACCCACATCCTTGCTTTTTCTGTGCACAAAACCCTGCAGGCGGGGTGTGACGTGTTAGGTCTGACGCCTTACCGTCTCTACACCAGATTCCTGAGTCCGAGTGTAGAGGAGGTTGCAAGGCCCTTTTTAAAAGTGGGGTCAAGGGTCAGTGCAGTGAGTAAACATAATCATTCACTTTTCTAGTACAACTACAATGGCTGTGGAGAACACTTTTGCAGAGTGGAAAGTAGAGCACTCTTTGTGATGTATACAGGCAGTAGTGTGGGAAAGTACAATAATGCATAGTCAGTTTAGACATAGTATCAGTCATTTCATATATTGTTCTCAGGTTTAGAAATAAGCATCCATCTTGAAAAAAATGTAGTAAAAAGTAAAAACCTTTAAATAACATACAAAGCTGCCTAGAAGCTGCTAGAATAAAAGACACATTCAGCACATTCATTAAATGCAGTGCCTCTGTAATGAGATGCTGTAAACATCATTTAGTCTCATGAGCAAGCAGAGACAGCCAATTTGATAAGTGTCCCTTGACTTTTATCTGCTGTGACTCTTTCATTTTCTCTTGTAGATTACATATGTCTCAGTGTCTAGGCCTGGATAACTGACCTCCATGATGCATTTACATCAGATCCAAGTGCTGATTTGTGTACTGCGGTGGCACTATTTAAGGCTCAGCCTAAAGCAAGCTAGACAGGATACTGATAAACCTGTGTTTTGGATAAGTATATTAAAGGAATAGCAAATGGGCCATCAAATCAACCATAGACATTGACTGTATGTCTGTGTCAATGTATGTTTGCCTTTATAATAAATAGCACAAATATAATTTGACCCAAGAGGTTAACATGTACAAACTATTTTATAAGGGGTTGGTTTTATATTTTTAAGTACCATTGTCAAGAGTACTACTCAAATGTGAAGCTGAAATTGCTAAGACAGAGATAAATGTGTTAACATTAACACATTTTAGACTCCCTTGTAAGGGAGGGTGGTCTCAGCCATGAACATGCCAACTAACGGATTAACCAATTATATTGCCCAAAGCAGTACATAAAGCAGATTAGAGAGTCCCTTTTGTGTTTTTCTTGTAATGCAAGAAAAACAGGGATAATATAAAAGAGTGATTTAGTTGTATTTATAGCCTATAAAAATATCTCTAGAAAGAAAACAGAACAGAGTTTGGATCTCTGCATTTTAGGGACCCTGTTTCAGACCATTATGATTTCATATGAATTCATAGCACAAGAAATTTAAAACATTCCTCAAAGAGAGCACCCATTTGTTCATATCTTTGTAAGTGACAGAAAACACAAGCCTTGTTTTCCTTTACTTCTTCTTTTTCCTCTTTTTTGATTAAAAGAAAACGAATAAATGCAGGCCTGATAAAACCACACAGGGGCATTGAGAAGTGCAGGAAATGACCTGTTATTTCTAGAGTTTCTACGGTTTCCTGCCACTCAGGCACAGTACCTCCTGATGGATAAGGCTGACCTTTCATCACCTAGGGATGGAATTACTTCAGAGAGAAAAAGGTGTCACATTTTACCCCAAAGCCACTAGACACACAGTTTCTGCCCATGAAAGAATTATATCAAGAAATGAAATGAATAGAAATGCATATGATCTTAGACAGTTGTGCATATATAATTTCCTCATTAACCAATAAGTTCTGATAATTGATTGAGGCTCTCCTCTCTTTCTCCAGGGACTGCCAGGACCTCCAGGGAAGCCAGGCCTGCCAGGCAAGAGGGGTCCTAGGGTGAGTTTTACTGAATTCTCATCTTGTCATTTCTTTCTGGATATAACATACAGTCAGTTGTAGATGTGAAGTTATCCGATGATTGATTACATGCTAACCAGGCTGCCACAATATAAGAAAAAAAACCCAACAACATTCAGAGCTGGCAGGCACACCCTCTCTGCCCGTAGAACATTCCCTATGCATTCAGATAGAGCATATTCAGCATCGGCCTGTGAGCACTGACCTCCCACCCCTAAACATAAACAGGAAAGCTCCTAAAAGATGGCCTTTCAAAAGGTTGCCTGTGCCACGGGATGCCTATAAAAGTGCTGTAAACAGACAGGGAACACATGGACAGGGCTTCTATGTGACTAGGACATTTTATTTCAGAATACAAGTACCATGAAACATTGTGCCTTCAGACATGTATTATATTTGTGGTTATCGAACAGGAACACAAAGTTTTCTGCAATAATTGTATTTAATTAATTCTTGCCATTAACTAATTGATAGTTTTGTAAACACAAATACAAATGCTTTATTTGTAAAGTATAGGGGACCAATGAGCTCCTTCATTACACATGCATCACTTAAAAAAAACAAATCTAATTGCACTTTCACATTTGGCTGAGCTTCAGGTCCAACAGAGGGCACGGTGACTGGACGGACATCAGTCATTCTGGATTTGCCAGGCAAGCATGCTGGTGGTTTAGAAGTGCCTTTGTTAGCTGCAGACTGTGAAGCAGATGAGAATGGCATGTGTCAGTAGAAGTGATTGGTTTGCTGATAGCAAATAATGAAATCTCCCCCTTAATACAATACGAGAGTACTGTTTTTATTCGGCTTTAACTAGGGCCTTATGGTATATTTAACCTTAAGCTTCTGCACAAAAGTCTAATCCTGCATGAGTAGGCCATGTATGTGGGTTTGTTTATGGATTTCCTATATAAAGAGAGGGGCAGACTTTGAGGCTTTCTTGTAAACAAAAGCGTTAATCAACTTTAATTGCTTCTGCCATATGTGTGTGTATAGGCCCAAACAAACATGCTCAGTTATGTGCGTAAACTTTAAAACACATGTTGGCCAAGCAAGTTTTGCCAGATAAGAATATGGCTTCAATTTGAGAACACACAGTTTTTTTCATTGAAGCTATAACATAGTGATTAGATTCACAGGTGACTTCTCTAATTATAGGCATCATCTTTGTTTGATAAAAAAAAAAGTAAGTGAGCATTTTACTGGAAAGACAGCCCTCTGAGCCCTGTCAGAATTACTGGAAGTCCACATGATGACACAGAGCACTATTGAGTCTGCTGGTACCTTGAACCGATGAACTTTAACCTTTGATCATGCACATGTTAGTGTGAGTTGCTGTCACCATGGCAGTGGGCTTATGTAGTAGGATCTGTTGGGTGGAATTAGGTCCAGGAATCCACAAGTCTATTTGTAGGTTCCTACGCAGAAGATGGTAGATGGGTGCGAGAGTTGCTAAGTATTGCATTTAATGTGGGTAACCTGGGTTATATGCATATATAAATAAACACTTATCCTGCAGCTTTAAAATGTTGCACTGTCCCAATTTCCACTGCACTGCCTCACCTGTATGCACTGTTTATACATATCCCAGGCGCTTTATGAGAGACTTGTTGGAAAGTTTAATGAGCGTAGGTGCTAAGGGTATTGTGCTGTGGCAGATGCTTTGGCACCAGATTCTTTTAAAGGTCTGTCCTGGCTCCGGTGTAAACTGTGTATATTGAACAGAAATACAATCCAAGAAAGTAAGCAGCCAAGACATACAGCTCGTATAGTTGATTCTCTTTTCAGGATTTAATACACTCTTAAAATGTTTGGCACCAAATACGCATAATTTCCAACTTATTGCATTAATTTGCATTTGCTATGTGAATAATTTTTGTTCAGTTCTGAAATCCATACCTATATAATTGCTATAATCCTTTGGCGCGCTGAATCTAAGTATGTACCTTGATGCAGTTTTATGGGTCTTCTCAGTGCACACACTGCACTTAATTCTGCCTTACTACTTTTGTTATTAAGGGGATTAATGTTAATTTTTTGGGACTTCAAGCTGTTGCTTTTGTTAATTGTTAATGAGACACTATGCTTGAAGTTTTTGGCACAGTATCATACACAAGGCCATTCCTCTTTTTACAGTGTTGGAATGCTTAAATGCTCTTTATGAGACTCAGACATTGTTTATAGCACCACTTGTTAAACATGTTAAAAGGACCAGTCTGACATACTTAGTGTGGGAACACAACCTCAGGCTGATGTCAGTCGAATGACTTTAAAGCAGCAAGTGCATTCAAGTCTGAAGAGGAAGTTAATATTTTGAAAAAAAAAGAAAAAAAGAAAAAAGATTGGAGTAGTTCTCTGGCACAACATTTAGTTTTACATGAGTAATACAATAGCACTTATGAATAAACATTTGGTTCCACGTGCCACTGTCTATTTGTGTTGACAGCCATAAACCCTCAATGGGGGTCTAAAAAATCCATTAACATAAACTAACTGACCCTAAAAGATATTGAAACTATTAGATAAATTACTATGTGGTATGAAAGAGATGTTTTTAATGATATAATATAATGGTGTATAATTAAATATATTTATATACTTATTCCTTCTTTCCCTTAATTTTGTGGTCTATTCTTTGGAGATAGATGCCAGAATGTGTGAATCAATTACCCGATCATTACATTTAAAATGAATTCAGATGAAAACCAGATTACAATCAGTTACAATCAAACATTTACTTAAGAAGTAGTGAACCTTTTTACTCTTGCTATACTTATTATACTTATTATTTGAATTGCTACTTTTTACTTCCATATATAAGATAGATAGCTGCTCTAATGATCCAACGGTAAATTTAAGTTTTGCTGCAGCAATGCTTCTCAGTCATCTTTATGTCAAAGGCAGAGTTTAACAGGAGGACTGGTCAGATAGGGTCAGTAGATCAGGGGTCAGGGCAGTTTGAGGAGAGGAAGAGCCAAAGTCTCCCTCTTCTATGTCCTGCT